>JAPQRQ010000022.1:34603415-34621666 GCA_037367365.1 Apogon talboti
GAATACAGCATATGGTAAATATCTACATCAAGGTTACATAGAATTACAGTACATTCAGAATCGTTACAAATGCTCACATCTCTGTTTTTGCTTTAGCCAGCCTTTGACGCTTTTGTTAAAAGTTTTTATATCTTGTGTTAATCTTATTTCTGTCGACAGTGTGCGTAGGCTCCATGTTTTGAGGTGCCACATGAGCTTCACAGTTGTCTTTTTTTTCTGACATAGTGCCAGCAGTATCCTACTCCTGCTGAGGTTTTTAAACCTTGTTTTTGTTGTGTGTGATGTCAGATCATTTTTAATAGCTGGACTGTTTGTCTTTTATTTTACCATGTTTTAAAATCCTGGATAAACTTCATAATATTCTAAATTATGAAATTATGATTTGATTGTTATTAACATTTACTTGTACTTCTGCTTTCATTACTTAGGTACATTTACTGGATATACTTGAGCACAGTAAAGCCTCGATACTTCCAGACTTGAACATGAGTACCATGTCAGTTGGTGACTTGAACTTCTACCACAGACATTTATTGGTCGGTACCTGTACTTCTACTCCAGTTGGACTTTCTAGTACTTTATACAACACTGATATTGTTATAGCAATGTTGTTTTTTTTCCAGTAGATTCACTCATATATTTTCCAAAGAAGTTCATTATGGTAAACTATGTCATGAACTCTCAACCATGAAAAAATCTCCAAAATGGAGCATGCGACTGCAGCATATTATTTGCACCTCCTCAGTCTGAGCAGGAAAAAAAGAGGAATGGTTTGCACTTATAAAACTCATTATGAAAGTCAATGATACAAATACCACTGTGCAAACACATTATTCTTTCAGTGAATGAACTAACAAGGCTGCTGTCATTTAGCTGGAAGAGCTTTTCTTACCTCTTCAATAACTTTTTATTGAAATAAATGATGTAAGACTCAAATGCCACGGTACTACCATATAATTCTACTCATTAAATAGCTGTGATAAATACACTAACTAAACTTGCAGTCTCCTTCTCACTGATTGGACAAATGTTGTGAATGCTTGGCCTGTGTTATCCGACAGGCTGAATGGGATTTAGTGATGAGGAAGAAGTGCCATTGCAATAGCATTTGTTCTTGTAGCTGACTCTAATGCACCTTAATAATGTACGCTTAGCACTATGAAACAGAAAGAAAGAAAGAACAAGAACAAGGCCATAAAGAGCTGCAGTAGAAACAGAATGGTGCTAGACTCCATGAAAGGGACTCCTATAAATATAGACAGCTCAACATGAGTCTTATGCCTCGGTCACAGAGCTACAAACACCGTGTGAACGATTTATGGACTATTTCGTATGACCTTCTGAAAGCGGCCTTATAAGAATGGAGAGTTCTTAGACCGTTCCTAAGTTCATAGCCAGGTGGATGATCTTGTGCAAGATTTTCTATGAACGTGCTATGAATTCCCCTGAAAGGGGATTCAAAAATTACTATCAAACAAACAGGAATACAGCTTTTTGGTGTGATGTGTCCCAATATTTTTGTCTATATAGTGTGTCTCATTAATTACTCAAGGAAAACAAGAATTATGCACACGTTCAGTGTAATTTACGGTACATATAGTACAGTACTACAGTAATGTGTTTATCATGCATGTTTGCTGTGGGGTAAATATAATAAATGGGTTATTGCTGTATTAATAATTTTTCAAACACAGATGAATTTTCTGTTTAAGCCTTCAGTCACATTAGACGGTCTTTGAACAGAGAAATACATTAACATGCTTGAAAGAAAAACAAACGGTTGTGAATCCCGTGTACTGTCCACCCCCTCGCCTCAACCACACTTCCACTACTACACCTCACCATCCGCCATCTGCACGGGGCTCCCTCAGGCACAGCCCCGCCCGGATGTCTGGCCAGCTGTGGCCATTTCCCCTACGCAAAAAAAAAAAAAAAAAAGACGACAATGTGTATCTGTGCAAGATGGAAAGAAATGGAAAACTGACCATCCGTGAGTAGCTCTTCCTCTGTTTTCTAATTCAGGTGATGAAGAATGAATGGGATGCACAGAAAGAGAGCGCTTCAACATACAAGAACGAACACGTATGTGTAGACTCACATGTAACCCCCACATATAACGCCCATAACATAGGTGAAGACCACATGATACGACAAATGGACAGTTGAGAGCCGCCCAGTGAGCGCAGGAACACTTCGTGGAATAATGAATGAATGCATTGACATTTCTCTTAATCACAATGTCCTGTCAGATGCTGTCGGAGGTGGAGGTGTGAGTGACAGAGACAGGGGCAAAAAAAAAAAAACAGAATGAAAACAATTATGTTGCGGCATAGGGTGGATTGTGCAAAGCTTGGCAAAAATAAGTCGGTGATACCCGAGGGAAAATTCAGCCCCATGCTACAGCGGCCCAGGAGGTCCGGCTAACATTAAAACACATTATACGCTAGGCCAGACTTACAGCAGGACACCCATCACATGCTGTTAGCATCTCTGCTCCTTGTACTCTGATCTGAATTTCTAATCAGCTGAATAGTAACATTTAGGACCGGTCCCGTATCAATATAAAGCTGGTTATTTGCTTGACGCATCCTACTATAGCTCATCCATATGTAGAGAAGGAGAACATGCATTCACACAAGTTTAATAAACCTCAATGAGATTCACATGATTATGTACGTGCAGCTGATGCATTTGAATACATATGCACTCACAGAAAAGATATGGAAATTTCCAGAACCAGTGTTTCTGCAGGTTAGGCACAATTTTTCCATCTCTGTCTGTCTCTCTCGTCACAATTCCATGAGTTTTTTCGCAGATCTCTGAAATAAAAGCCTTTAATGACACATGCTTCAAATATTTGCATAATATATTACAATGGCCATGGATTAATCTGCAGCTTGATTTAAATTAGCTGAGATTCGATTAAATCACCATCACTTTGCATGTTGCATTAAGTGCAATCAGCAAGGGGAATGCAAAATTACATTTCCTTTAACAAAATTTGCATATTATATGGGAACTGGTAATGCATTCAGCTCCTTGGCAAAGAATGTGCTTTCTTGGTTCCAACAGCTAAAGACAGCTGAGAAAAGAGTCTCTCACTCCTTTATTGTTTTTTCCACAGAGTACATTACCAAAAATACATTCATTTTGCAGTAATTTCCTGCAAGGTAGAATTAAGACTAGGAACACCGCGAGTCACTAAAGGGCTTTTCCAGAACAGACTGTCCCTACATTATTATTCAAGACATCAGATACCATACAACGAGTTACTCATCACTTACATTTTGATTGAAACCTAAGCATCTTTAAGAACATATATACAAGAACATACACTGATGCCCATTAATGTGGAAGAAAATACTGTTTACCTCTTTTCATAACATTATTATGACAATGTCATATATTCTTGATAGAAATTGTAATAGGGACTCAGCATGTATTCATTGGAGCGGGTTAAAAGGCTCATGTGTATAAATAGGAATAAAAAGACGAATGTGTCTGAAAACCAAATTATTCCAACTTTATAGGCGACAGTGTGTGTGGCGGCGGGGTAACATTAGAAAATGATATTCAATGCATAATAAGATGTTGTTTAAGTGATTTTAAACCAGAAATGTCCCATAATAACAGACAAACACCTGAAAGTAATCTAATGCTGTAATAAAATTAAGATGATTTTAAGAAATAAAAAAAAAAAATAAAAAAAAAAACTGTTGGCCTATACAAAGACTTAATTACGGTAAAAAAAATACATCTTCGGGTACATTTTACCCATTGGTGGTTCTACTGTTACAACAAGTTTCTAATAACTCTGACTGTATTATAATAATCATATGTTACCATGGAGGAGCTGATGCACTTGCAGCCTAAGTCTGAGACTACCACATTTATCTCTGTTTTAGTGAGGCCCACATAAAAACATGCATTTGTGTTTTGCCAATGTATCACCCCTTCAAAACTTTTGCCGCGTTTCTCATGAAAGTTTTAACAGGCAGTAATGGTGACAAGCACGCAAAAAGGTTGTCATGCCTCTGTCACATCCACTTCAAATCCTCATTCTTAGACTGTGCAAAATTAATGCGAGACGCCGGATCCCCAATCACCACCGCCACACCTGTGCCTCTGTTTTTTCACAGTCACTTAAAGAGAGCGCACTCCTATCGCCAAACAACAACTCAACTGTCCAAGCCCCGCCCCCTCCTCTAACTGTCAGATTGAGTCCACTCTTGGCTAACGTCACCATCCGCAGTGCCTACCACTCACTATACTCCACAGACAGTGGAGCTGACATTAAGGCAGATGGATTTTCTCTCAATCCGCTTAAGACATCAGACGCTGAGTGACTTAGTTCCATTTTTTAAAGAAGCATTTTAATACAGCTGCTTTCATGTCTGAGTGCCTCCCCACTGTTACAGATATTGAGTTGGTAGACTGCCACATGACAGGCAGTCAGACGTAGTCAAATGACAGCGATGAAGTGCCTCTAACACCCGCCTTTGTGCTTCAGTGTCCGGGTGATGGATTTGTGTACAGGTGGCAGGTGAATGTGTGGCAGATCTAATGAGGCTTTAAGTCAATTATAAAGTGTGTTTTGTCACTGATGACCACATCCATGGGGAGTTCTCATTGCCGGGCGCTTTACAATATTCAGTATTTAAAGACGGTTCTCACCTAAGGGAACTATGCTGTACGCTAACTATGGTAAAAAAGTTAATGAAAAAAATTCTCCTCAAGCAGTTTATGGTGGCGCTCCAATTGACAAACGGCTCCTCTCTCCAGCCCTTAAACCTTATCGGCCCTGACAAAGGGACTTTCTCTTCCCCTCCAAAACTTGAATTTCTTCCAGACTAATTCCAGCACACACTCAGAGGCTGGCAAATCCAAGCTCGTCACTGTTTTTTCAAAGGGAGTTGAAGTGAAGAGAAGAGCAGACGAGATAGTGGGAGGCCAGGGACCAGGCGGTTTGTCTGATGCGAATGTGTTTTCCCTGTTATCACTCTGAGTGGCTGAGTTACTATGTTGGCCCGATAACATGCTGCATTTTTCTTGGGCTGTTCTCACCGCCTGCCAGCATGGCTAAGTCAGTTTGTGTCAACACGGTTCAGCTCCAGCACGAGCAGGAGTGGTATGGTGTCCACGCTGCGTTGTCAGAGGTTATGACTCCCTTTCTACTTCGCTCTCTTCTCCATTTTGTGGGATTGAGTTGGCGTCACCTCAGGATCACAAAGCAGCCAGTGATCACTTAAGAGGATTACTTTAGAAATGTGGTAGGTTATAGAAAACTAGCTAACTTGTTTAATATACACCCAGTAATTCAATTACTTTGCCAAAGATCTGAGTGTTTCATTACTTTTCCGACAAGCTGTTGACATGTTTTGAGTTGCATAATAAAGCAATAATAATCCTAAAATCATCAGTTTAATCCAGACAGCGCAAACCTCCCAACAGCGTGCAATGCAATAAGTACTGTAGAGCTGCAGCAATTAATAGATGATTCAAGTAGCTGTTCACTATTGAATTAAGCAATTTATTTCTGAAAGCTGATCAATTTGCACTTGGATTTTAAAGCACAACCACCAAAACAAATCAGAGGGAAGTCTGTATTTTTATCCAGTACCATGGCCAACAATGGAAGGGACTCAGTGGCTCTTTTCTGCATTTGCTCGTTAGTTTGTTAACCCAAAGCAACACAAAATGCGTTCTCCCGCCCTCTTCTGGGCTAGTTGGTTAAAAGTCTGCGCTCATTAAGTGCCCTGTTCCACGGCTGATTTTAATGAGGACGTTGAAGGTCCGCGTTAGAATGAGGATATATTCTTACAGCTTCATTTCACTCTATTTCTGGAAGTTATTTCCTTTGTTATATTATTTCTATTTAAAAAAGAAGATTTTTAACAGAAGGTTGATGATATCTTTGATGACATCAGATTTTTCCCCTGGACATTTTGCATCAACAAAAACGATTGTACCGTGTGAGAATTGATCTGCTCACTGAATTTTATGCTGCGTTCCAGGCAACCCTAACCTGTGTTTTTCCACCCTTCTACCGGTGGAAATGCACTGGAATGATGGTCAAACCCATGACTTCCCACTTGTGAACTCGTACGAGAAATGAGCCCCAGGTTGGTTACACCAATGCACTGTGATTTGTTTGGCGGTTAAGATACCCAATCAAATACTGCAAAATGAATGGACCTCTAAGACGCAAAAAACAACCTGCAAATCTGCCAAAACAAAAAAGCATTCCTGCTCAGCAAAAAAAAAAAAAAACTCCTTTCCAACACCTTTGTAACCACCAAGCTTTGAATTAGTAACTACGAGGCACATCTGATAATAACAGCTGCATAAAGTTGATAAACATGTAATTAAATTACAGTTAAACTACACAGAGCAATAACTTAGATACATTTATTGACATTTTCTCAGATGTTATTCCCCACTGATGGAACCATGTACCTGCTTTGCAAAGGAGAGGCACTTTTTTCCTCTTTTTTTTTTCCACTCAACAATCTGCATTTTGTCAAAGCTCTATGCCCTCGGGGTCTGGCGGTGCAGTTGCTGGTTTTATTGATAGATTTGAACCCCTCGGAGCAGAGTATGTTTCATATGAAGACAGCTCCATTACTTCAATACATGTAACATAGGCTTGAATCACTCAGAGTGATGTACAACCCAGGCCTGTGACATTCATCAGTCTGAGTGACAGCTTCAAATCACATGTGTGCTTTACATAAATCTGACCTTTACAGGTAATCATCATTTCCCAAAATGCGATAAATTATAAAAAGTGAAAATGCAAATTCAACATAAAAACAACACAGCAAAACATTTAGCTTTTTGTTTTTTTTTAGCGTCTTAGTTCCTCGCGGTAGAAGAAATGCAGGGAGTAATGCAGGGATTAGGCTCATAATCAATCAAATAGATTAGAACAAGTGACAACAGTGCAGGCAGCGGTACCACATAGGGTCTGCAGTCAGCATGGGCAGGAAGTGTTGAGTGTTTTGGCTGTGATTGGCTACAGAGGGGGGTCTGCAGGAGAGAGGCAGCGCTGCAGTCAGTCCTACATCGTAAATCATGCTCCTTGCTCCTTTAGATTGGTTTAAATTGAGCTTCTCTTTTGGGCCTTGACTGGGTCCCTTGGCTTATTAGAGCCTCATGCTGAGAGAATAACCAAGCTTACTATTCATCAGAAAGGACTTTAAAAAGAAACCAGGCTAGACCCATCCATTTGGACCATACATTTAGGCTGTGTTCCTTAAGCCAATACAATAGCATCTCGAAATACACTTCACAACTGCAGGTCATTTTCCATAAACCAACGAGATTCTAAAATACCACAATGGCAATTCTGGGAAGAAATCAGCTGTTTGTTCACCTTTAGATGTAGTGCTGCATTTGATCCAAACGCTGACACTGTCAAATAGTCATCGTCCATATAATAGTCCAAAGTACCACATCACCTTATTTGTACATCCAGGTGTACACTTACTCCGGCTTGCATGCATGTAGTCATAAATTTACACAAGTTCAAAGCGTAATAAGCAGCTAATTCAATCTTTATACCAGATGTTAAGACTTAAGAGTTATATTTCACAGAGAAAAAGTGTATCCACTGAAGATGCCAACTGAAAATTGAGGCAATTGCCAAGCTAGCAGCATAAACAAAAGATAGAAAATGGTAGTGAGCAAAGAGTAAAACTGCAAAAAGTACAACTGCAGTATATGTACTTGCCATCAAGTATGTGTAAAAACAAGGGGAATACACAAGCTTAGAGGAAAACCAGCTATTTGCACTCTGAATGGCATGGAGACTAAACCTCCACAAGTGCAACAAAAGCAACAAAAATGTCATTTCAACTCACTCATGTTTGAATAGTGACCTTTTGAACTCATCAGTAGAGCTGATGCTTTGAACAAATCAGCTATGTAAAGACACAGTCTCAGTTGGAAGCTCTTCAACCGTGGTTATTTCTTGAGATTGTTACTGGAGAAGCATATACTGTCCTGTCTTATCTGTTAACCCTTTATCAAGAAAGTGACTATTTTTGGTCATTTCCACATACATTACAAGAGCAACAGTTCCAGTGAGGACAGTAAGTCCACAATCTCAGGTCCAATGTGGTCTCCAGGGTCTGTAAGGTCCACTTCTGTATGAACAGTGAATGCACCTGCTTTGTTAGGTACCATGATGTAACAGGGTAGTAAACGGTGTAAACAGTACAGATGTAACAGGGTAGTGAACAGGGTAACCAGTGTAAACATACAGGTGCCAGGCATGGGGCTTATGTATGTTGGTTGGTTATTGCATGTTACACTGAGGTATGGTGTGAGTTTATGTCCACACGGCCCAGGGGAGGAAACTGTTCATAAGTCTGGTGGTGTGGGATTTGATTGACCTAAAGTACCGCCCAGAGGGCAGCCAGTTAAACAGGTGATGGACAGGGTGGGACAGCGTAGGAGGGGTCTCCTGCCGAGGCAGCTGGACTGACAAACGTCCACCAGGGACGGCAGAGGACAGCTGTGTTTATGACCCTCTGTACAGCCTTCCTGTCCTCAGCTGTGGAGCCGGTATACCACACCCCCAGGCAGGAGCTGAAGATGCTCTCCATGAGGGAGTGATAGAAGGCCAGCAGCAGCTTCTGGTCCAGTCTGTTCTTCCTAAGGACACACAGGAAGTGCAGCTGCTGCTGAGCCTTCTTCACCATGGCCTTGGTGTTGGGTGTCCAGGAGAGATCTGAGGAGATGTGATTTCCCAGAAACCTGAAGGCAGTGACCCTTTCCACCTCTTTGTCCTTTATGAGGAGGGGGGCGTGGTCCTGTCTGTGTTTCCTGAGGTCCATAATGAGTTCTTTGGTTTTAAGGACGTTCAGTGGCAGATAGTTTTCTGTGCACCACACAGACAGTTTGCTGATCTCCGCCCTGTACGCTCTCATCTCTGTTGAGTATGTATGTATGTGTCCAACTATGGTGGTATCATTTGATGATGGTGTTGTTTGGGTGGGATGGGGTACAGTCATGGGTGTACAGGGCATAAAGAAGAGGGCTCAGCACACAGCCCTGGGGGGAGCCAGTGCTGCATTTGAGGGTGGAGGAAAGGCGGGGGCCGAGTTTGACAGTTTGGGGGCGGTCTGTCAGGAAGCTAATACCTGTTCCTTTCACCTTACATGCGTTTTTCTTGTATCACTTATATTTGCTTCTTGTATCTTTTTTTCCCCACTTATGGGTAAGGAACTAAATATGGTAACTTCATTGACCTTGATTTTATAATAACAAAACTACATTTTGAAAATTTTCCCAAAAGTAATAAAGTCCTGCCTTTCAATAACACACTAAGGTTGAAGTTTTGAATGTTGGAGTATTTCTATGAGTGACCTGTAAAGGGTGAAGGATGACTCCTGTGTTTTCTACATGTCCCAACAGCTTAGAGGGTTCTCTCTCAAATGACTGGGAATGTCTCCATCATGTCAGACAGCTATTTTACATCTGATTACCCTACCAATCTGCTGTGTCTTTGTAATCTGCTATAATTTTAGACTGTGGCGGGATGCCGGCCAACACATTAAGCCACAAAGCTTGACAGGGTTTGATGGTAACATGCAAAATTGCTGGCTTTTTATCAGCTGTGGAATCCAAGAGCCTTAAATATCTGATATCTCATCATGTAAATGCAGTGACTGGGCTTATGTGGGTGAGGAGCCTTGCGAGACATACGTAAACACGGGCAGCTTTTCATCATTGATGGTGGCTTCAGTCGGATTCTGCCACGTCAGCACAGACATGTGGCAAGGAGTAATGACTGAGAAAACCAGTGACCATCAGGATGCTTGAAAAAAGGGTTAGTGAACAGGTGATGAGAGACTTTATAAGATACTTATCTGGGTTGTTACGTGTTAACATTGATATTAGATTTGTACCCATTGAGGGTGATTAATTCATACATCAATAGTTTTTTCAAGCAGCTGTTTGCATTACAAGAACTTTCTTATAGGACATGGATGTTTCGCAAACTCACAACACCACAAGTTTTCCCATCATGCACCTGGTGTGTACTGGCCTTTACACAGCTGTCTAGGATGACTAGTATTAGCTGGTGTAGCATTCGTAGCATTAGCCTCTGGTAATTTTTGATGACTGCAGAGGTCATCTATGATCTTAATGTGGCGTCAACCAGCCTTCTCTGTATTTAGTAAAGTAAAATTTAAGCAAACACGACCATCCTATACTAATATTAAGATATTAGGGAATAATGTAAGTATATTTGTGTAAAAAAGCAGATTTCATTCATCCAAGGCAATTGTGATCCACGACACACAGAGGTGGGGGGTTAATTTCCAAGTCACCAAAGGTCCACAGGTTGTACTAGTTCTGTGTAAATAGGGATTAAGATAACTCCTTTAAAAATGTGCTTTTTGCCGTTCATTACATTTATATAGTGGCCACATGCAGCCAGACAGAGAGACAGACATAACTTCAAACATACCTTTCACACAATAAAAGTTTTAGTATAATTTCAGTACAACATTCTGACAGTGAGACATAAAACATTGGTAAACACAGACCTGTTTGAGGGTAGTGAGCATTGTTATTTGTATTTATTATTCACATTTTATCTACATGCTCTGCTTTTATGGGTAAAGTGGATGATGTGTTAATGAGTAGATGCAGTTTGTCTACAAATTTTATCACTTGAAGCACTTTGTCCAATTCATGTAGATACGCACTAAAAGCACAGTGCATTTAATAAATGATTTATTAACCTTAGAAGGCAATGTTCTTTGTATAGATCCAGTGGCATGTAAAAACATACATAATGATTATAATGTACATATAAACCTCAAAAATGCACCATCCTGATTATACACCTGTAACCTGCAGAACTGATATTTAACAGTTAATAAATTCAGTTAACCGGTAGTGAATGCACATTAAAGTATGTATTGATCCTCAAAAACACCACAAAAATGGATAATGAAGGTTCAACAATGACAGATACATTTGTAAAAGTCAATAAATGTGTTTGTAATTGAATTGCAAACACTGCTAAAAGTGATTTTGTCCTTAAGGAGTTTATAAACTGTTAACACATGTGTTATAAGTGCTTATAAATCTAAACAACACAGCAGATGACACTGACACGCCCACCTTAAACCTTCTAATCAACTGCACTGACCGCTAATCTTGACATGATTTTAACAGCTACACATCTGGTGAGACATTGTGCTGAATAAACCCGTTTCTGAAAGCGTGAGTGCCAATTGATGCAGCGTACATTGATTTTTCCTTGTCTATTTATTTCTCCCATACGCAGATCCTCTAACCTGCACTGCCTGATAAACACATTCAGTCAATGCAGAGTGAGGTGGTGGGATTAGGCAGGGGACATCCTTCAAAGGCCTCGGTCTCATTCACATGGGAGGGGTCAACGGGAGCGCTGGGAAAGGCCAAGCGCCTCCTGACTATGAGACAAGGTGACAGGTGAGGAGTGGCAGGTGATAAGCCCGCCCGGGATGGGTCCGCATGTCCGTGTGTTGTCAGAGATAATGGGTTCAAAGGTAGGTCAAATGTCAAACAGGAGACATGCATGTGCGTGGACGCCGTGCTAATCACGGTCACGGTACACACACTGACAGCAGTCCAGCCTCACATAAAACCCCATCCACACACGGAGCCTGGCGTACACTGACCTCTCCACGCTTCGGTGCATTGTGCCAATGCTCTAGAGACCTCTGGTCACTATTGTTCTGGAGTAGGGCTAAGTTCTCCGTGTATGTCCATAGTTTTTGACAGCGCTGAGCACAGGAAAGGACAGCATATTTGCAAAACAGTGTTGAGAGAAGTGGTTTTGGTGGAATACATGCGTATGAGTGTGCACCTTGTGGTATTAAAATGACCAAACCCCTACAAAAGAAAACAGTGAAAAGACATGTGGCTTTGTCAAAATATGCCATTTTCAGGGTGTAGCTGCAGCTCAGAGGTGGTTGTTCTTTCACGTAGCGAGGGGGATTTTCAAAGCAATAATGCACAGGTAGAGGAAGGAAACAGAATGACAATCCTGTCACTGCTCAACAAAAATATTCAGCCTTATTCGGGCAGAGTCCTTCCAGACTACCGTACACATTTAAAACCATCCTCTTAGATGCAGATAAAAACAAAATCCATGTAGCTCCACACAGGCCATGACAGCGCTAACACTTACATGGACAAAATCTTAAGACAGGTGTTAATATGTAGCAGCAGTCAATGTGTTTTGGAGCCCAATGTACTCTGTGTATCTGTTGAGCAAGCATGGACAGGTGCAAAGAAAATATGCAGTGGAATGGAAAAGCTCAGCAGTCATTTCACAACCTGCAGACATGAGAATGCTAGGCACCCTACACACAAGTTTGTACAGTTATAACCTTTGTTTATGAGCATTTATGATTCAGTATGTGGTGTTTAGTGACGTGTAAGTAGCGGACTATAGTCAGTGTTTTGTAAAGGGGTGGTTAATTCATGTTCACAGCTGACAGAAAAGTACCTCAACTACCCACCTACAACCATGCTGACCACTGTAAGATGTTAAAAAGTGAGATGAGAAAGTCCTCTGTGAGCTGATGTAGAAACCATATGGTGAAAATCAAGCCAACTCCCAATGGAGATAGAAACTAGCGTGTTGACCTGTGGGGATCCACGGGTTCTAGATGTGGTCGTTTTTATGCTGTTGTCTATTCGTGCATGCTGTACCGCATTTGTCCAGCAGTCACCGCCAAAGTGTTCTGGCCACAGCAAGGTGATTGTAAGGCTAGTGTATTCCAAAATTACTAATATCTCCCAAAATATTGGTGCTATAAACTGGCTGTTTTCACTAGTCTCTTCCTTGATCAAAAATACATAAGTATGCCAAACTGCAGCAGTCAGCTCTTTACGGATTTTGTGTGATGCCTGAGACACACACACATGCACACACAGAGGCCACTTGGCTTTTAATATATACTGTATATGTATCATTCTAAGGTAAGGAAACTGCAATTCTCATTTAATAATAATAATAATAATAAATTTTACTTATAAGCGCCTTTCAAGTCACCCAAGGACACTGTACAATAGTAATTAAAAACGTAATACATAGAATACAAAAGAGATAAATAATAAAAAAGGTGATTATACACTAATGAAAACATAATTCTCAATATTCCATTCCATTTCTGCAGTTAGATTCTTTTTACAGCCCCCTAAACTTACACTAACACAACGGACCTTTAAAACATACCAATATACTGAATAAATGCCTATTAAATCACTCTATAAACTCACTAGAACACAGTTAGAATGAAAATTTGGTATGCTGTAATATAGCCTGTAACAAATTTACATAATTGTTGAGTTTTTAATGGTATATGTTGTTTAGAAAGAAATAAAGGAAACAGCAAAATATACTCAATTCACATAAAAAATAAATTTGTATCAAGTTTGAAACAGAATGTATAACAAATTTAAGTCATGCACTACTGAATTTAGACATTATTTTATGGTTTGTATGTGTGCCAGTTCCCACCCCATAGTAATCTGAAGACCATAAATAAGACCACCATTGTAACAAAAATAGACCACCACAGACATCTGACCATTCATGTGTGTGTTACGTGTGTTTCACATCTAATTGGTAATCCACTTTAGAGGATGGCTTTAAATACTGATGCCACAGTTCCTTATTAATAGTCATGGCCTCCTCTTCACACCGAGCCGGCTGTGACAGCCATGCCTTTATGCCACTTGTCAAAAACTGCTAATATTTTGTAAGTTATCACCAACCAGTTTCAGCCATATGCAATCACAAAGGCCAGATATTATCATCAAACATCAACAGGGACCATTTTAGTGCAGTGACCACTTTTCCTTTGCATACTTTGAGTGATGTTACTGTTAATGGAGTGTTTCCTCAGTGCGGTATTAATATTAACACTAATTAAAGGCATGAGTACCTCTTCCATCAATATTAAAATGAGTCTTTATTTGTGATTTGGCCAAAAGAAAACAATATAGTAAAGTATTTCCCAGAGTCCCAATGTATCCATGGCAACTCCTCATGAGACGGACATGTAGTACAAGAGTTAGACTTAAAGGAAGCACAGATCAGTTTCTGTTAATATCGTAAACACACAGACTATTGATACTTATCTGATGTCAGATTTGTCTGTGGAAATAACAATAATATCAATGCTACTGGGTTTGTTTGCTGCTGTGGAGGAGCCGCTTTGTTCAGTGTAAAACTGAATACTGGATACTGACTAAAGGAACATAGTTAACAAATAAACCAGAAATGACAGTCATATTTACACTAAGTTTATCTCAGTGAGTTGTGCTGATTTCTCTGTTGCAGAGGCTGCTGGTTCAGGGTCTGGTTCAGTTGTGTTTTTTGCACACAGGTGTGTACATCACACTCCATGTTCATCCCAAGATTAATTTACCTTGTTAATGCCATAGCGCCATGTCATATGATGGGAAAGACAGCAGAACTATACTAGTGGAATAGTTTCACAGTGTGGTATTACTGATTATTAATTAAAGGTATGAATGCTTCTTTCATCACTGTTACAATTATTACGTGTTACAAATGTTTTGTGACCTGGCCAAAAGAAAAAAATATCATGCAATATATTTTTACATATATAATATCAGGTCAAGGACAAAATTCCAGTTCCACCATTAATCCTACATTCTCAATCCATTTCATCTGACTTAAATTCCCCTATAGTCATCAGTGAATTACATCCATTTACCAGCCACCCCTGTTGGAGTCACAATGGCCCACTGCTGAAAGAGAGGTTAGCGGTGCAAATTGTATTTCCAATGAAAAGCTTTATAGACATCAATGCAGGGGTTTAATGCAGCGTGCCAATCTGCTGGTGTTTTCAATTAAAGTGCACGGACATATAGGGCTGGCAGACCCACCAGTAATTATAGGTGCAGTGTTTGCACTATCGCTCTCAGGTAATGGCACACCTGTCACATTCAAAGCTCTTATGATTCATACATTCATCACCACAACACTTTCCAACTGCACAGTAGAAACACAACTTTTCAACCTTAACAGTGCATCTGAAATATTAAGTACCTAAAAGCTTTCTGAAGCTGTCTCACACTTTGTGATTGACCAACAGGATGCAATAAATCCCTTTGCGTAGGCCATGTATCATAAGTTTGACTTGAGAGATTAACTAAATTGACTTTGCACAGCGGTTTCACTTTATCTAACCTGTGCAAAATGTACTATAAAGTTTAATTAATTTATGATTTAGATAGTTCTAAATCATAAAGTTGCAACACCCTCTATCCTTGGACATAACCAGCTTCTTGTAATTACAAAAATGTCATATTTTATCATTCAATCAATCAAATTTTATTTATATAGCACCAAATTATAATAGATGTCATCTCATGGCACTTTACATATAAAGCTGGTCGAAACCAGACTGTGAAACTAATTTACAGAAACCATCATTGTTTCCACAAACATTTGAGCTTTGAATTGTGCTCTTTAAATGACACCATCTTAGGGCATTTTATGGTTGCTAGTACCTGTCATTATTAGTATTTTCTTTGTATATTTGGTGTATTTACACACGTTTACAAATGGAAAAAGAAATGCCTTTTTTATGTGTTCAGCTTTAAGTGCCAATAAATGACATGTTTTTTTACATGAGCTGTGTGTGCATAAATAAACTGTTGGTAGCATAATACAATACTAATGGTACAAAATGAATAGAAAAATCATTGGAATGATAATACTGTATGACAATTAATTGTCAGTTAAAATTTCATGAGTGTGAAAGCCCTACACCAAACATATCAAGTTTAAAAAGGAGATGGTAACTACATCCATCCCAGTGCAAAATGAAAATAAAGATCATCTTACAGTGCCATAGTGTGTTCCCGAAAACCCATATTCAGTGTTTTACCTCTCATTAAAAATTCATTTTGTCTGAGCAATAACAGGAACTTCTCTGGGCGGGTTTGTGCTGGAGCAAAAATCATTCAAATGATAAAAATGCAGTTTTCCACAGTTTAAGTGGCCATAGTTCTTACGGGGTTATTCACACAATTGTTTCGATGCTGGATTGGGTAATTGAGCCTAAGTCGAGTAACTGGAACAGAACGACATAACACAACCTCCAGTATAGTGCAGTCACTGAAGCTCTACACTGTAAGAAGTACAAATATGATGCACATGCAGCTTGATGGAAAAGGGGGAGAAAGTGTCTGAACAGCGTTTCGGAAGCAAGCGTCATAGTAGCAAATATTTTTCCTCTCAGCAAAATGACTTCAGCAAAGTGTGATGAATTCAGCCTAAGATGGATGACACCTCAGAATGAAGACTCCTCTGCACTGCTCCTCTCTGCCCTGCTTTGTTTTTCTTGAGCTGCACAGCCAATATTCTAGCGCTGCACTATACTTGTTCAGCCTAAAAATCAAAGAGGGGAGGTGAGGAGGGTGGGGGTGGGAGGACGGGGGGAGAAATGAAAAATCTGCGAGAGTCGGAGATGCTTGTCCCAGTGGAATCAGAGGCACTTTAAAGCATCAAACAGAAGAGGTGATTCTCCCAGCCGGGCAATTTGAGAACAATCAGTGTGAATTGTCGAGGTGCTCCTTCTAGCAAGACGGAGGCAATGGTACCATTGTTCATGTCAGCTGCACTAAACGTGGTACAACAGAGCTCTGTGGAGGGGGGAGGGAGGGTAGGAGAGACGGAAGTGAATGCATAACAGAGGTAGAAGCCTCAAATGGATAAAGGCCGCGGAGCAGCTCCACAGCAGTAAGAGGCACAAGGCTGAAGAACAACAAAAAAAAACACTTCTGTCTCCATATTAGGCTTCGCACATTTAAATTGACCACAGAGCTTTCGGTCGATTGCCTCAATGATCTGCTCTGTTGCCCGTGTTCTCAGCTCCCTTCTGAACACTTAAATTTCCACAGGCCGCCCCTCAAGTAATCCATCACGATCAATCAAGTCCCAAATAGCCATCTGACTTCACACTGGAGCCAATAAGCTTTTCAGAGCATTCAGCCACAGTACTGTATGCAATAGAAACAGGGTCAACCCTCAGCAGCACCGTTTTTACAACAAAACCACTGTCAAGTAAATCTCTGAGATAACAAATATAGCGGAGGGGCCAGGGGATGGTTTACAGCCGCTCTGCATACGTTCTATTAAAGCTGCCGGAGTCTGCCTGAATATACACCACCCTCCTTCTGCAGGTCTCTCCCCTCTGTCCAAATCCAAACAGTAAATACAAAAAGAAGAGAGAAAGAGAGAAAAGGAAAATGAGGTGGACAACAGCAGGAGACAGAGGAATTAGTAAAGGGTCTGAAGGTTCACTTTGTACGGTCGTTATGGTGTGATCCCCCCCCGCATGTGTCCCTTTAACATTCCTGATGTCCACCTCATATATGACTATCTGGAACCAGCCCGGTGTCATCTGTTATTATTATTGGTACATACTGTATATGTTCTATTTTCTATGCAGAGATTAAAGTAGAAAAGTTAAAAGAATTAATGCAAACAAACCCGATTGTACTCTTTTATTCCCTCACCCAATGAGAATCCATAAGAGAATCAATAGGGAATCGGATCGATAAGCAAAATCAATAATGGAATCGGAATCATTCGGTTCTTATCCATTCCCATCCTCAGTCATAGCGTAGGGTTAATTATGCTGACCTTACTTTGTAGTGTTTCAACATGTTACCACCCGAGGACTTCACACCTTCTAAAGGCTTAATTTAAGAAGATGTAAGGGTTAACTTACACAACTATTTAAAAGGTTAATAATGCGTTAATTCCATCCGAAGTTGGACATGACATTCAAAGCCAACTCAATACAGTTCTCAGCTGTAAGTAGACTCTGCTCTCATCACAGAAAGTGGAAAGTGAGGCGAAGGCCACAGGGAGCAGTAGGAGAGGAAGCATTCACTATCTCCCAATAGCTCATTTAGTTCACTGACCAGGGCATTAGAACCTGTCAGACTGAGTTAAACCTGGACAGGTATCCATCCATGCAGCGCAAGATACTTCATTTCATCCATGAGTGAATGGGCAACAGCACAGAGAAACCTACAGCTAGAGAGAGGAGAGAGGGGAGAGGGGAGAGGAGAGAGGAGAGAGGAGAGAGGGGAGAGGAGATGAGGAGAGAGGAGAGAGGAGATGAGGAGAGAGGAGAGAGGAGGAGAGGAGGAAGAGGAGAGGAGGAGAGGAGGAGAGGAGGAGGACGAGG
>JAPQRQ010000022.1:34629010-34646861 GCA_037367365.1 Apogon talboti
AACATGCAAACTCCACACAGAAAGGCCCCACCGACCGGTGTTGGGATTGAACCCAGGACCTTCTTGCTGTGAGGCACGAGTACACCACCGTGTCGCCCATCATCAGCAATTGCTGCCCCCACAGGCTTATGCTGTAGGCACTAGGCATGATGGGTAATCGCTGCCCCCACAGGCTTATGCTGTAGGCTGTCCAGTCTTTATGCTCCCTACAAACTGATGGTTGTCTAAGATATGAGAAGCTACTCACTGCATCAGTTGGAGTAAAATAACTTGTTGCATGTGAAACATAATAATAACTGTGGTAAGACTCTTACCTATTTGCTTAGTTAAATCCAGGTGGGGACTTGTATTCAGGCCAGGCTGTGTATATTGCAATATGAAAAACTGTGGTTATTAAGTCACAGGACTTAAGTTATTTAGAAAGAATTAATTATTCTAGAATGACTTGGGGGGAGGGGGGGGGGGGGGTATATGCAGTGGCTCTGTGTAGATTAAAAAAATAATAAGAAAAACTGAAAAATAATAGGAAAAACTGCTTTTGTACCAAGCAGCGATTAGTTCAAATATGATTTGACATTCACATATTGTAATGGCAATGGCAAAAAATATAATGTGCAGCACTAAGCACTATTACTGCATGTGAGTCCTTTTTAATCACATCTTTGCACCTTTTCTGTATGAAACCAATGAATCCCTGGTATCTTTCCCAAATGCTGTCTGTGCATAAACCTAACCGTAAAAATCATTAAATATATACATGTCAACTTAACTTCCAAGAGAAATGGTTGACTTGTCAAGTGATTAAAAAAACTATATTGTTGATAGACATGTATGTAACAGCATTGATATATAACGTATTTTTGCTTCAGAAACGTTGAAATTATAGGTATCAGTGGTTTGCAGAAATGTACAGTAGTGGATTTTCTTCTGATGATTGAGTTTTCTCTGCCAGGTCGGGCCGTGACAGTGTAACTGATCTGACGGCATATTAGATCACGCACCTGGGAAAAGAAACTTGATGTGTGTGACGGACCCTCAGACATGACAGTTTAATCCCAACTCAGTGGAATGTGAGGAGGAGGCCATCTGACTGGGCGCTCCACTCAGCCTTCACCCTCCGCCCATGTGAAGAGCCGCATCCATTTCCTCTCTAGAGGGTTCACGACTGCGGGGCTGCGACTTGTCAAAAACAATTATATCCCTTGGTCTCTGGGAGGGCCTCCTCTTAATTTGAACTGATAAGCATCTCCTTGCATATTAGCAGTGAAGCCCAGCGGCCATCCTGCTCCCTACAGATAATGGACTAGGCTGGCAAACAGCATTTGTCAGGGACAGCCACTTACCTGGGTCGTGCGCGACATGCTGAGCAATGCTAATAATAGCCACTCAGTCAGACTAGCAGTTAGCAGGCCACGAACCCCAACCCTGCGGCTGGCCAATCAATAGTCATTTACTCTGACTCCCGTTTCAGCTCAACGGAGAAAAAGATGTATTACTGAACCCCGTTTCTGTTGCTTTAAGGCTGGAGGGCGAAAAAATACATTTTAGTCCCCTCTGTTTTGATCAAGTTGCACAGTAGGTTAAGCGTTGTACCTGGAGGTCGACCAATAGTGGATTTTTAAAGGACGGTATAATAACAGTACTTTGAAGCAGGAAAAATGCACCAATATCAGTCACTGAAAAAAAGTTAATGATCTGACCTTATTGAAATTACTGAACTGAAGATCTCAGTCAAAGTCAGAAATATCTAAACAGATTCCACATCACTGAACATCACAGTCTAAGAAATCAATAAATATGTGCCTGTATATCAAACTAACCATAAAATAGCAGGTGATTCAGGGTGCAGTTTAATAGTAGTAATCTATGGAGCACTTTATTTTAACAAAGTGCTTTACAAAGAAATTAAATACATCGTGATAAAACATACATAGGATGTAAATCATAGCTTGCAAAAAACAAATAAATAAAGGTACACTAGCAGCTCGGATAAAACCAGGACATTACTTATAAGTGGACGCTGATACAGACAATCTGATTTCCTTATGCACGTCATTTCAGAGCGTCTGGGCCAAAATTACAAGGGCCCGGGCCCCCTTTAGTTTTAATCACAAAGACTAGTACAGATAAAACACCACTGCCTGAGGATCACAGATTACAGAGTTAGAAGGTCTCAAATGTCTGTAGTCTGGAGCCAGGCCAGGAGGAGCCTGAACAGTCATCAATAAGATGTTCAAGTCAATCCTAAAACAGACTTGGAGTGAATATAAAGTCGCTGAAACTGGTGTAATTTCGTTTTATATTTTGTATTATCTGAATTATGATTTTGTCTCAGAATCAGTTGAGAAACTAAATGTCAGCCATCAGCCACTATCGGTTCATGTCCTGCACATGTCAGTCAGTCAGTCAGTCTCTAATTGAACCCAAGCAGACACTTGCATGTTCCATAATCATTCTGTGGAATACAGTGAAAATTCAATCTAAATTTACGAGCATGATGAGAGAAAAATTACATTAAAGAGCTTGAGGGAAATCTAATAATAAAACATTACATTTCTCTTCATCTTGTGGCAGTTTATTTGTGCAGCAGAAGCGGCCTAAGGCTTGTAATATCCTGCTAAAGTACGTAACGTCCATCTCTAACATGGCTGATGTGCTTTCACCTCCTCATTCCATCCGTGACTATGAGGCAAAACGTTATTACACAGAAAATTTGGAAATTTTGATGGATGGACAGATAGATGGACAGATTAGTGACGACTGAGGGAGACTGAACCAGAGCGAAGGAAATTATCACTGAGAAAGACTAAGTGGTGAAGTGATGACGAGCTGGAGGTCCAGCCAGAGAGACGGGGATGAGTCCGAGGAAATGTGGAGACGAGGAGGGTGTGTGAGACATGGAAAGACGCTGGAGAAACAAGCACAGAAGTCTGGAAGAGAAGACTGTGTGATTAATTCCTCCTCATCATCTCCACTCATGCAGCACACAAGCAATAATGGCATCCATTTGACTGGTGCGACTGCCTGAGAGGGACGCTGATCACTTAAAGCCACAGCACACTTCTATCATTAAATCACTCATTAGCGGAGGAATAAACCACATAATTTCATTTACACAGTTTGTATCACTCCCCCAGCAAACAGGTGAGTAGCACAAATGCAATTACATAGCAACAATGGCTTTAGGTTGGTAGAAATGATCATGGGTGCCCTTAGAGCCCTTTCAGCATAAACAGACATTGACATTTAGAGAGGGAGGATCCAGGGCAGCGCATTTCATCTCCAATTGTCATGTGCCTGTTTCCAATAAACACTGTGGACAAGATTAAAAAATACTCACCTGTAAACATAAGACTGTTTGTTAATATATTTTTCAAAGTCACATTTATTTGTCAGTTTTGCCACATGTACAGCACATACAGAAAACTGAAATGACAAAAATCTAAGTCCACAGTGCGACAAGGGCCACAGTAGAAAAATAGAAAAAGATAGAAAATAGAATATAACTCTAAACATACAATACAACTGTAAACATACAACATAACCCTAAACATAATATATAGCTCTAAACATACAATATAACTAATATAACTCTAAACATACAATATAACTAATAAAACTCTAATATAACTCTAAACATACAATATAACTAATAAAACTCTAATATAACTCTAAACATACAATACAACTGTAAACATACAACATAACCCTAAACATAATATATAGGTCTAAACGTACAATATAACTAATATACCTCTAATATAACTCTAAACATACAATATAACTAATATAACTCTAATATAACTCTAAACATACAATATAACTAATATAACTCTAATATAACTCTAAACATACAATATAACTAATAAAACTCTAATATAACTCTAAACATACAATACAACTGTAAACATACAACATAACCCTAAACATAATATATAGGTCTAAACGTACAATATAACTAATATACCTCTAATATAACTCTAAACATACAATATAACTAATATAACTCTAATATAACTCTAAACATACAATATAACTAATATAACTCTAATATAACTCTAAACATACAATATAACTAATAAAACTCTAATATAACTCTAAACATTCAATATGGCTACAAACAGCAAGGGTTGGACAGAATAAATAAAATGAGAAAGTAAAGTGACAAATTATTGAGTTAATGAGGACCGACATTATGTGTGTGTGTTATCCTGTCAGTAGTGATTTTATATTTAAATGTGCTAAATTTCACTACTATCCTTAAGACTAAACCATTCACCAGTTACATCAAAGGCAACAGTGTTGATGTCTTAAGCAATTAGAGCCATGCTCCGGCACCCTGTCTATGAGCCATCACCTAAAAAAATGAAGACAAAGGAGCGAAGGGGAGAAGGACTTAGAAGCTGGATTTTGTGTTTGCACACTGCTAAGCGTCTTAAATGGAATCTGTTGTGTCATTCTGTTTGTCTTCACCTAAATGCATGCGTATCTAAATATGTCACTGAGCATGAATAATGAGCATCCACTGCTTGCTGCCTTTGTGCAGACAAATATTACTCCACAAAAGAATGATTCTTGGGTTAGAATGCATATTCAAACTAAGTGATTCAGGGATCCAGTGTAATGCGAGGGGGGATTTGGATACATTCCAAATAGCCTTTTACTCATTTGCATCTGAATGGTCACTGCCGTTAGTACGGCAAATATGCTGTAGCACATAATAAGTACGTTTAAGAGGGAACACAGAGCAAATTAGGATCAAGAATAGCCGCACAGTCCTAAAGTGAAACACAAAGAAAGTAGCTCTAACGCACAGAGGCACGCAAACCAAGCACAGCCTGCAGAAGCCTTTTGTACCTGGATTTCCTCCTGGTCCTGAGGGGCATTTGCCTCCCCTATGCGTAAGCAAAACTGACATCCTTTATAAAAGATTTATGAGCCAAAGATTCAAACGATAGAGCGTGAAGTCCCCTGGGTGCAGCCTCTTCCATCTGTGAAGGATCACCCGTTCTTAGGTGGGCTGAAGCGCTTGTTCCCTGCCAGTGTACTAACAGGCGTCCAGGCTGTCGGAGCAGGCGGGGGCCGGACCGGCGGAGAGCCTTTTGGCACTGGCCGCAGCCCCTCTGACTGATGCAACTTCAGCAGCGGATGGTATGGAGTTGTCAGCCTGCTGACAGAACTGTGCACTGGCCGAGGCTTAAACACATGGCCAGAGGCGAAGTGGAAAGTAACTGATAAAAATCGGCCTTTGATGTGAGTGAAGTAGTAGAGAATAATTCAGCAGTCTTCACCTGGGTGTTTAACTGCACATCGACCTGGGAATCCGTGGCGCTTTAAGGATTCTTTGTGAGAATTTTTTCAAAGAAACGCTATAAATGAGATCTCCCAAAAAAGGTTAGACCACAGGGGAGTACGTTACATGTTGTGTGTCTTTAATGTGTCTAATATTAGCTCAAGGAGGTGCATGTTTAAAGTCAAACCACAGATGCAAAGAACCAAAACACAGACACGTACAAACACAGACAGCTCCAAGTAGGACAGCTCCTCTTGTGCTGCTGCCAGCTTAATGTAGGAAGTGAGGAAGGCCAGGCAGACGCTAGCCAAGCCAAGAGGCTAAAACAATTTGCAACATCAACAGGATCTACAGTGGAGGATGAGTGCGGAGGAAAGCTCTTACATCCAATCCCCAAAAGGATTACACTTTTGTGCTTCTTTATAAGAGTGAACTCCTCAACTGGTCTGAGTTCGGCCACTACTGCTGGGTACCCTACTGGTCAGACAGTGGCACTGGTGCAGTCCTGAGGCATGGAATGAATTCTCTCAGTTAAAATAGAAATGTGTGTACAGACGCTGTCCCCTCACCTGCACCGCTGCTTTCACTGCACCACTCCACTTGTTTTTCAGATAAATGAATAGCTAAGCACTGTTGCCTTGACTGAGATGTGCTCCTGGTGAGGCGCCTTCAGCCAAGTCTCCCAGAGAAGGGATGGGGATGCGAGGGGGGGGGGGGGCACACTGAAATAATGCCAGGCTTTGTGTGGGGATCCTGCTTCATCCCCCTCCCTGCAGCCCTCTCCCCTGGCCCCCTGAAGCACCCCTACGCACCTTTTTCTATCAGTCTGAAAGATAAACCCGCCCTGGTTCAAAGTGGGGTCATACTAGTTGTTTTCATGAAATTTTCTATTCATTCCTTTTATAAACTTGAAACTCCACACCCTGGCCAGGCTGACCCCCCCTCCAGGCCTGTTTCAAGCTTAAACAATGGGCACTGCAGGCTCCCAGGGCGACTGTCGGGGGTGATATCGAGGGCATGTATTTAGTGCACTGAGACACATTTAATTGCCGGCCTTGTTTAAACGCCACGCCCCTGCTGCTGTTTTGTCCCCAGTTTATCTCAATAGCTCTCAAAAAATAAAATAAAATCATAAAAAAAGAAACTACGGCGGTTATGAAACGCTGAAAATACGGCATCAGGTGGCGTTTCAAGCCACATCCACATTAAGAGCGTTCTTCTGGGAATATGGTTTACACATAAGATCTGCTCTCAGCTCACGTTTTCACGTCCAAAAACTAAACCAAGTTTCATGTTTTTTGTGGCACTCCATTCCTTTTTAGGTTTGCTTTGACATGATTTTGGGGGCACAATAATGAAAGTTGCATCACATTCATTCCCATCGTATCTCTGTGACAAATGTTCCCACATCTGCTTATGTTGACACTGATTGGTTGGTTTGGTGTCACTTTGGTAGGTAGCCTGTTCTGAAAGGATGAAAACCAGTCAACAGATACCACTCAAATATTATTAGTACTGTGGCACTGTTCTCATATCCTTTCATATTCTCTTTCTCTCTCTGTATCAGACAATATACAAAGGTATTTTTATACATTTATGTAGACGTTTTATTCCTTTTTTAGACCTCGCTCTTGTTAATAACATTGTCGTCTCAAGTCCTCATGTGCTACCTCAGCTCATTTTATTTTTCTTTCAAGTACTTATTAGTTTTCTGTTTCATGGTGGATGATAACTTCCCGCCATAACTTCCTATAATTAGTCTAAAAGTACAAATCATCCCAAAAAAACATGTTTTCACCATAGAAATGAGTCACATCATTCAATATCACCCTGTGTCCATCAGCTTCATGTTGTTTGGTCTGTACTGTGGTTTGGGAAATTCACAACTCAATAAGCACAGGAAAAAGGCCAAATTTATTTATTTATTTTTTTTAATCTACTCTATCAATCAACAAAATTGGAAACAAAAACAACACACAACACGCAACTCAAGTTGTGACGGCATCATTTTAAAGAAACGTTGTTTTTCCTGCGGACCTACGCAGATGTTTGGAGCGCCATCTACCCAGTGACGTGACTTAAAAAACCTGTTTTGCTGTTAGAAGATGAGCTTTGAAATGACATCATCTCAGTAGGAACACAGCCTTAAATTATACTCCATAAAGACACGTTTTGAGTAGACATTTTGAATCTCAGACAAAATGGGAGCTTAGGGATGATAAAAGAGGAAAATTGGCCAAATGGTCATTATCATCCTAGACAGCTGAAAGAAATTCCCACTGTGGCCTGAATGAAACTCGTGTCATTACCGGGCTTTGCTTTGCAAAGCCATCAGATCAGGAGAAAGGTGGGAGGTGGGAACCATTATCCGTTTGTTAATTGTCCCTGCTAGTCATTACTCATCCACCTTTGACCCTATAGGATCCTAGTAGAATTTACTGTCAGTCAGTGACAGAGCAGAACTGGCCTGAATTGGAAACTAATGGAGTTAATATACCCATTTCAATGATTAGTTTCCCTGTGTTCCTTCCCTTTAATTTGACTTCTTTCTAATCACCATTTTTATTCCCATCCTTCCATCTTCCTTTCCTTCTTCTGTGCTCTCACCTTCATCTACGCTGTTTGCCTTAAACACTCCCTCCATAACCTCCCTTTCCCTCGTAGAGAAGCAATTGGCTGTGGGTGATGAGAGCAGGGAAAGACAAAAGGCTTACAGCTGAGAGTAATAGGGACCCTGGTGAGTAATGCCTAAGCTAATGAAACATCATCTTGCAGCTCATCCCTGTTCCCTTAACTCCATGTTCTTACTCCCTTTTCTCTGTCTCATTCTCCAGGGAGCACCGCTGACTACAGCAGTCCACCAAAGTCTCAGGCTGAAAGGTTCCTGCTGCTGCTACACTTAGTCAAAACTGCCAAATTAAGGTGTCACTACACATCTAAGAGGCCCTTGAGTGAAAAGCTTTTCACAATCTAATATGTGTAAATGCCACAGACTTCTGCAGGCTTCATCAGAAATGCAAAGCCCTTCACACGGCACCCGATGAATTTTATTTTCTTCAAAGATTTACGTGTGTGTCTCATCTTTACAGCGTTTGTGTCTATGTGCAGGTATGAGACCACAGTCATGTGGGTGAAATGGTTTATACTGACTACGCTGCCTGCATTACCACGTTACCATGGGGTAAATATTATACTAGACACATTTAAATATCTGCGACCTGTTCTTTTAGCGTTCCTCTGCCTTTTGGGTTGCCCTAATATTCCTGTGTATTCTTGTTCTGATCTCATTTATTGACTACTCTGATTTAATGAGTCTAATCTCAGCTTTGTGAATCTCATCTAACTTTAAAAAATAGATTGTGCATCTACATCACCGAGGAGAGAAGGTGACAGTAACTGTTACATTGTGAGCAGAAGAGGCATGTAGTCGGGGAACAGGTGCTACAGGGTAATTACAAACACAGCAAGCTTTTAATTATACTCTCTAGTAAGGACTGTTAATGAATGTGAACCTCATGCAAATAGCAAAGTGTTCCCACTGTGTCTTCACACATGTACTGTCACATGCACATGTATACACACCTTTATTGACACCCAAATAGAAATTAAAGTGTTAAGGAGGGGGATCGGCCCTGGCCAGCTCTAGTGCGGTACCTCCTAATGGCTGGGAGCTAAGCTAACCCTCCTGTCAATCCCCAGCTCCTGTTTCTCCACTAATAACAAAAACACAGTCAGCTGGAAACTTCCTGGCCACTGCCTGAACTCATTCACCTGTTGTTTAACAAAGGAGGTAACATAACAGGAGCTTGACGGATTCTAATGGTGCTGTGGTCTGCTGAAACAGCCTCAGTGAAACAAGCCTTGCACACTAAGGCAGGATGACAGATGCAAGTGTCCAGATTAAAAAAGCCTAGACTTTAGACTTTGGAAGAAAGTTGTGATTTATTGTGTCTAAGGTTTTTGCATTGATAAAATCAGATTTATCGACAGGCACAAACACTGGTTTAAGAAAAGGTGGAAATAAAAGGAGATACACATTTCAACTGTTTATGGTTTAAAGCCGCCATTTCTAAACGCCTAACCTCTCTGAAACCACGGATGTATGTATGTATGTATGACTCTACAAATCCACAGTTAGTGTCTTGACTGAGTGGTAGGGGTGAGTAAGAAACATGTGGATTATGAGGAACACTGAAAAACATACGATAAACATAAAATAAATTTCAAAAACACTTGAAACACAGTTAGAAGACAATTAAATGGGAACAATGTGTACCGACAAAAAAAACAATAAATGTGTGACCCACATATATGATAGTGTTAAATGAGTAAATAAATGAGGGGGCCATGACTTGAGACCCTGGTGTGTTTTTTTGTGTTCCAGATTTGATCACAGTTCTCAGTTGACCATTACACCCCTGCTTAAAGCTCTCCCTTGGTCATCCTCTTGTTATGGCTGTCATGTCGCCCCCTGCTCCTTGCTGTGGACTCTAATCTCCAACCCAACATCCTTTCAGCTCACCTCGTAGTGTGATCCTGCCTGACACGGATGAAAGCACTGATAATTGATTCACTGCACAATCCCCTCATACCATGTGTCTGTAGTCTTTCCTGTCTGTGTTTTGCTGCGTTTGTGTACGCTTGTGTGTTTACCGCGTGTGTTATACTCTGTTGGCATGTGTTCCGTTTTTCGTTTGAATGGTAGATAAATTATTGCTTAAGCTATTCAGCCTACGCTCCTCAGTCTGGGAGTAAAACGGCAGTGGTGAGGCTGTGAAGACTACGCGGTGGCTGTGTCGTCCTGTCTGCACGCTGGTTTGTCTCTCTCGCTTGGCGAAGCTGCCTTGCTGCGTTACATTCTGTCCCCCCATGTCTTCATCTGCGTTCCTCTATTTCTATGCCCCACTTTCTCTCTCTTCTCCCTGTCCTCGTGTCATCTCTGTCTCCCAGATCTGTGATGTTAAAAAATAAAAGGACTAGCCAAGCCAAGCGGCAGACTTAAAGGCTTTTATAAGGCATACAAACAGGCTGCAAATCGGATTAGGGCGGAGGGGAGGGAGCCTTTTCTTCTGGAAATCCATTTTGTGATAGGGTGGACATTGTATATATACAATGACAGGCAGGACATGCACTTGTCTCAAACAGTGTCAGGGTGACAAGCAAAGAGAATGCCTCCAATCTACATAAAAGGGAAGCTTTCCTATTGAATGCCACAGTGGATGACGCTGCATTTGATGTTTGCACCGAGGAATGAAACTGAATCTTTGTGGTCTACTGTTATTATTCAAAGACAGAGCCAGAGAGAGCGTAAGGGATTCATTTCACATACCAACTACTTCTAAACACACAAACGCGTTCAATAATTCACAAGATTTCATAGATATAAAAACTATTCTCATAAAAGCCTGATGTACAAAAGCTAAGAAGCCTCGCACACATCTGATTACTTCACTTGTCACAGGTTGCACATGGTACCACTTAGTTGGGCCCGACATGTAACACACAGTAGCATGCTGTGTTACACTTTCCATTAAGACAAGCACCAGAGGACATAATGGACCCCCGTGGTCTGTGTTTCTAATGTCCTCTGTTTTTTCTGGCTATCCTTCGACTGTCCATGCAAACAGAGAGGGGAAAAAACCCAAATATCAGCCTTTTCAAAGAACACACTGTTACACACTGATGCAATGCAGCCTGTTGTTGTACTGGTATTTCTGCTAACAGTGTAGAATAGAGTAGCGTGCATTCACCCTGGTAGATAACTATAATTATGCATGGTATTTCCAATGGGTTGAGCTGCATTAAATGTCAATGGATCATGTGTACAGAGAACAAGCAGATTACAGAGAATCTAGCTACAAAACAGGAAGCCTGTAACTTGTCAAAAGTTTCCCAATTCAGACAGTTGATATTTTGCTTGCTGGCTGAGATGCTCCAGTGCTTCACTGAAGCTGAGCAGGCTCCAGTTGATAATCATCTGCTTTGTGGCGGGAAGCAAGGGGAGATGGAGCAGATGGCACTAGTTTTATTTTGCCGCGGATGCTTTCTCTGAATAAGGAACGCTCTACTGAATGCCAAGCTCTGTGGGAGAGGAGAAGCAAATTGAAGCCCTCCTGCACTGCACTCCTCGTCAGGGAAAGGCCTATTGTTGTGTGTGTGCTCCAATTCCAGAGTGACAGGCCAGTTCTGCTCATTCATTAATGTGTCGAGCTTGGGGATGGACATGCCACGCGGGAATTTCATTACCTCACCACTCATCCTTTCTTTCACCCCCCCCCCCCACTTTCTCACTAACTCGCTCTTCTCTTGCTGACATGCCCGAGTTGATGAGAAGTGATTCTGTTGTTCAAGCAAATAACCAGGAAAAATAGTACAGCTCCAATTCAATTAAAGTGTAATGATTTAGTGTTTCAGTTACCGATGGCTTTTACCCTGAAAGGAATTGGCATTTTACCGACAGTACAGCACTGCTGGCTGCAAAGACAGCAGCCACTAACAACCCTAATCTGTACACAGGGACGGACTACCACGGTTTAATCATGTAAAATATAATGAAATGAAACAGTACTTTGGACGGTCGAAATGTCATATCTGATGGCATTTCAGCTAGAATTAATAACCAGAAATCAGAGGGAATTCCTTCCCTATGCACAGACGGTATGAAAGATGTGGACGTAGCCACAGTTACATCACCATTGAAGCCTTGTTACATGTGAGCATGAGGCAAAAAAAGGCCCACTAAACGTCCGTCAGTAGGACAGCCATTCTGGACTTTGACAGAAGGTCCTACTGGTCAGTCTGCCCCTGAATGTGGGCTTCAGCATCATATTTTCGAGGAGCCAGAAGCAACCATATTTGGACATAAGGTTGGAAGTGAGGAAGACAGAGGGCTGAATGGGTAAAAGTTGCTCTATGGGAAATGCTGCATTAGAGTGCCACAGAGTAGTTTCACTTACTTGTTAAATGTTACCACATATAGCAGTAGTGACAACATCTTGAGTCTAAACACACTAATTGGTAGACTAGCAGGGTAGTTATCTCACTAGCTGGCACACCATATGATACACTACTACCATTTACATTAACAAGTTACGTTCATAACAGCCACTTGAATGAAACCCTTACATGACAAAATCCTTCTGACGTTCTTATCAGTGTAACTTTCATGACACAATTAAAGTAGAGCTGTTACTCAGGATTAAGCATATTTGATTCATTAAACAGAAAAAGTACTAAAGTCAAAATCCGCAGACAAATGAATCCATCTGTGACAAGTGCGTCCATGTGTCACTCCAAGGGGACAGATTCATGAGTATTAACGCTAAGTCTTATTAACGTTTAGCGTGCCTCATAATACAATTCACACCTATACACTTGTCAGGGATGGGGCTTTTGGCTCTTCTTGTACCAGGCTGTAAATCCATTTATTTCAGTTATTATGAAACTGCAGGTTTCGTCACTTATGCATTGGTGCCACTGTTCAGCCTTGATAGTTGATTACATTCCAATAACAACCCCTTAGCCACTAGAGTTAAATTAGATCTGTAATTACAAAAAAAAATCCACCATCATTCAATCATCAGCACAGCCAATGTTAAAAGGTTAACCACAGCGGAAAAACTTAGCAATAACAGACTGTGCTTATGCGGCGAAGAGTGGAATAAATGTCAAAGGGCAGCAATGAAAGATGAAAATGGAACAGAAGAAGAGGAGTGAGAAGGGAAGGGAGGGGAGATGAGTCCAGAGGGAGGGAGTGTTTGTGAACACCACTAATAATGTTCTCCCTTCACCATGTCTCAGGACAATTGGTGCGTCTCTCCACACCAGTATATTTCCATTTGTGCCTCCCTCTTGTTCCTTCTCAGCGCTCTGCTGTGTCACATGAGACGCAGGCCTGCTGTTTGAACACACTGTACTCCTCACTACAGTGCTCTCCCTGACTGCTTTGTGATTTCAGCCCAAATACGTCACACTAATCTGTGGTGTAAGCAAACCATTTCCGTCAGACACCCTTCTGCAATCTCCCCGTTATCATTTGTTATCAATGGAGTCCTCTGTGAAAATGGAGGCAGACTGCAGTGCTTTTTGGATCCAGTTTCACACTTGTAGCAATCAAACAGAGGTAACCGCCGCAGTTTTCTCGTTTGCAATGACACTAAAGGAGCTGAATGAATCGCTATGAGGTGATTTTGGGTTGTGTCATGATGCACACACAACTGTTTCTGAGTAATAAATGTTGTCCTACATCCCAATATGTGTTTTAGAGCTGTGCTGATTTACACCATGGTGTAAGGCCATCTGAGGAGCAGGCTGCTGCACCCTGCCCCTGTGCTGGACGTGGACACTGGCACTGGCCAGCATAAATGATTGAGTTGGATGTCAGAGGGAGAGCTCTTGCCAAGAGGCCACAGCATCCATGCTAATGGGCTGATGGAGCCTAATCTAAATAAGTGTGAATAAAAGGGCTTTTACTGTGAGTGCTCACATCTAGCGCAGGGAAACGTGCTGCAAATTGCTTCATCTTAATCAAACAGCAGACAGAAATTCAATTCATTTAATTTTCGCCGTTTAGCTTTTGCCTCTGTGTCAGCTACAGCTAGAGAGCATATGTTGGTGTGTGTGAGACGTTTCACATGCATGTAGTGAGTGTACACAGTTTGTTTGTTTTGTAAGTCCTTATTCTCCCAAAGCCCATTGGAGATCAATCACTAGGCCGAGCATGATGGAGAGGCCTGTCAGAGCTCACTGTTGTGGCCTTGATTCAGTAAAACAAATAAAATAGGCAGAGCCTTTACAGAAAGGTTCAACACAAGCTAGACAAGAGACCACACCAAAGAGCATTCAGAGCAGGGGGTGAATAATGAGGATAGGGATAAATGTCAAAGAGCAAAGCAGGAAGAAAAATGATGATGTAGAATAGATAAAGGGTGAAACACAAAAAAGAGAGACAGGAACAGAGGTGGACAAGCAGAGAGCAGCAGGGACAGCGCTGTTGTCTGGTTGAGTTAGTCCGGCTCCGCTCTGCACCCTGTTTCTGCTCGACAGCATGGTACGAGTGCAGAACCCGCCGTGGATGGTGCAGTGCATATCCATGCACTCAAAGGGAGGGGCTCTTTAAGACCTCCGACTTCCTTCACACGTCCTTAAAATTGTCTTATGTCAGAGCGCATCGGGATAGTGCCAGCGTGAATAATGCTGTTTCTTTGATGATTATGCCGGCCATCTAACCCGAGCACCGCAGCACTCGGCTCGCCTCAGCTGGATTTGATTCAGCAGCATTTACAAGAGTGCATATGACAACGCAGCGCAGCGCTTCGGCCCAAAACATAACCTGAGGACGGGAGGTATTATACAGCCTTGTCAGCACTTAACCTCCACTACACACTTCAAAGAGACATTCAGGTGCAGGTAGCTTCGAGGAGAGATCCCACCCCACTGCCAGTAGCCCCCTGCAGACCCGCTCCTCACACTCAGATATAAAACCAGGATCACACATCAAATGGCTTCCTTTAGTGCCCCTCCGCTTCATACAGTACAGGTCCATCTCATGAAGACAAGTGGTAGAAATGGCTTTGCTTTGGTCAAGGTGATGCAATCATGAGAAGAGGAAATCTACCCATAATAATGACACAATGTTCTTGTTTTTATGACACTTAGTTCATTATAACCAAAGCCAGCGTTGGCGTGTCATATCTCTTGCGTTGTTCCTGTTTTAATGGGAGTTAGATTTTGTAGAAGCCTAATGAGAGGACATTGTGGCCTACGGGCCGTTGTGTTTGAAACGGCGAGATTCTGCAATCGCAGGCAGAAGATTCAAAGGCTCAAGAACTAATTTGAACGTGAACAGTAACATACAATAATTCACGAATGGCGACAATTTTCAAAGCTATTAAAACCTAGATCTTCATTTTCAACAATATCACAAAAAGGATATAGAGTCAATGCCGTGAAGTTGTTACTGTTTCACAACATGTTTAAACTGATATAAAACGTTAACTGTTCAAACTAACGTCAGAAATAGAATAAGACCATTAGCACTCGATACTGTAGTTTATGTCTTTGCTCAGATCTAGAAAAAGCCTCAAGTCTTCTATTAAATCCCTGTCAGCTCTGCTGTTTCCACTGATTTTTGTGTTTTCACATGAGACACTGACTTGAATTTTAGAAAGTTTTAAGGTTTCTCTTAGATGCTGCTTACAGAAGAATTTGCTGCATCTTCTTACAATGAGAGGCATCTTGTTAGCATGAGATTATGAGATTTTCAGTTTTAAAAAGTCTAACATAAATTGAATCTGTTGAAATGTTCATTTAATATTTCATTAAAACCATGTAAAAATTCTCAATATGAAGAAAAGAGCTTGTTCTTTTTCTTTTGGTCATGGCGGCAGCATCATGATGCTGTAAAGCCGCAGCTTGCTTTTTCTTTGTGTGGGAGGGCATCTTTGACTTTCTGATCCCTCTAAAACTTGGTTTCTGGGTTCTCATCCAAGAGAAAGCAATTTGTGTTTGACTTTAGTCTTTTTCCTCTAACCATTTGCATATCATTTTTCAGCAACACTGACTTTTGATCTTGCCTTGAGAATAGGACTTCCGGATCAAGATTTTGACAGGTGACTGACTCTTGTAAAAACTCCCTGGTGTGAGCATGAACAGCCTTCACTCATTTGCATTAACCTCATGTGCAACCGTATAAAGCCCAGTATGTGAACAAATACATATTCAGCACAACGACGTCCATATATCTACAAGCATTTATTGAGTCATTCAATTTTCACATTTGCAAATGTGAAATCGGTTCCCACAGTACTGCTATTATAACACAGCAATAATAATATTATTTCAATAATATTAAATCTTAGTAGAATTTGAGGCGTGTGGTTGGCAGTATTTACAGACAAGTCCTAATAAACAGCTTGGTTCATTTGCATTTATCAGCCCTAAGGGGTCCAATCACTAACCATTTCAGCCACATTTCAATCAGATTGCTGTTTTCAGGCGTATGCTGTACCCCTGGCAGTAATATCGGGGGTTTTGCTGTTGCTCAAGTACCCTAATGTTGACTCCTCCATCACTGCAGCGCTGGCGTTGTTGTCTTCACTCACACATTCTCTGATCACATACACAAACTCTTCGTCACACTGGATGAACTGCAATGTAAAGAAAGCTGTGCCGATCGGTTAAGACAGCAGGAATGGAGGTGTCATCTCATTTACCTTGATTTACATTTGATGCGTGTGCTATTTGCGTAGGTCACACACTCTGCGCTTCAGTTATACGTGGGCTGTTAGCTTTTTATTAAGGTGCCATGTTTGATGTGAGCTGCACCACTAATGATCCAAGGCAGGCTTTTATAAATACATAATGATGTTTACCATGAGATTGGTAAGATTTTCTCATTAAAACTTCAGAAAAAAAAAAAAAAAAACTAAGTTGTTGGCTCAGGAGGTTTAGATTGATGTTTAATCATGCCCCTGTGACAGCACAATACGGTTTAAGGAAACTGTAGCAGCAGCAGCACACTGATGGACACGGTGATGGCACGGCATGTCGTCACCACGCCGTGAAGAGCTCCATGTGAATGGATGGAGGTTTGGCTCATCTGCAGTGCGTCGGAGCCTCCCGGGCTGGCAGGGCTCCAGTCCTCTGCTCACTTATTCATCTCTTTCTTCCACCACAGCCAATACAGTCCGACACACACACACACACCACAAACGCACTTACTACACATTCAACCACAGAACAATACCACTTGATTTCCACAATGTCATTAATCTAAAACAAACCAAAATTCAGAGGCACAATATGACGGCCACATAAAAAAAGAAAAAAAATGCTCAGTGAAATATCACATTCAATATCTTCATGAAGGTAAGTGAAGTGCGATGTACAATCAAAGTCCATTAGAATTACAGTAACGCACAATTCAAAGTCCAGTGGGCAAAGTCCCAAAGGTGTACAGAGAATAGACTAAACTCGACATCCTAAAGAAAATATTCAGCCACCAGAGTAAATTATGCATACAAATGTGCCACAGGTTCGAAAAAATGCTATGTAGATTTGCCAGTTAGGTGGTTCAGGGTGCGGAGGAAGTAAATAAATAATCCTGTTTAATAATTCATTGAAATTCATGTTGCTTTGCCTCCAGCCTTGAGAGTATTTAGAATGCAGCCTGCAAGGGCCCTGCTTCTGACTTGTGGTGGTGTGTGGTAAGATTATTGAAAATGGGGGAAAGCTTAAGCACACATACTGTATCCATACGCACACACAGAAGTATGCATGTATGTCACACTCTATATGTTCTAGAAGATACTTGAGAAGATTGGCCACTGTCAAAGTCCCCGTTTGCTCTGTTTCTATGTGGAACGAAGGATACAATCTCCAGAGTGTGAAGAGAAGTTCAAACAGAGCTTCAGGCTGAAGCTGAGAAAGACGGCAAGGCGGGCGCCGGGAAGACTGCAAATTGGATCTAAAAGTTTTCCAATGGCAAGAAGAGCAGAAAACAAAAAGCAGAGCAGGAAAGGGAGAATGGTGAGTAGATGGTGAGAAGAATGAGAGAAG
>JAPQRQ010000022.1:34693781-34706970 GCA_037367365.1 Apogon talboti
CCCTGACCTCTGTGGTGTGAAATGGAGGGCCGGGGGGGTGGGGGTGGGGGAGCGGGTGTAAAGTAAAGCGAGAGAGCTGTCAGAAGGATGCATCGAACACACACTTGACAGGATGGAAGTTCAGATGCTAGCCCTCATCATGCAGGCAGAGCACAAGGGGTGAACAACTCAATTCAAGCCATTCAGCAGCAGTGCACAAATCAAGGCCCGTTCTCCATATGTCCGCTGTCTGAACCCAAACTGTAAACACCAAAATCTGCTCATCACTGAAACAGTCTGACATTCACTATTATACCATTTTCATAAGTTAAGTTTAGCACTGGAGCAGAAAAATGCTGTTTCGAGAGCACCAAAACTTAAGGCTTGGTTTACGGGTTGGTTTGTGCATAAACGTTGACGCCTGTTGAAGCTGTACTGCAGCGGTTCAGTCGTGATTAATGACATCCAATCAGGTTGTGGCCGAGTAGCCTCACTACCCAGAGGTGTCTATGGAAATCATTTTCATATTGTGAAACTGATACTGCCTTTCTGTGTACGTCTGACCTAATCAAGTACACAAGATGAATATGCAGCAGTCGTGTGATTAGGACTTGATCGTATTTACGCAGTCTCTTTCTCCATTGCAAAAAACTGCTAATGGGCAGTGAGTTATGGCAATAATAACCGAGCTTCCTTATAATAAGGTAATCAATTCAATCTACTGTCAATTGGCCCAGATTAATGCTCCATCTTCGCTCCCCTGTGGAGGGGCATAATTGAAGGTTTCTGCGACTATTGACTTAAGTTGAGTAAACATCTGTTCTTTAATATTCTTTGTTGAGTGCATCCATTAATTATAATTGAGCCCAATTAACAGAGTACGGATTCAGTAGAATACAACGGATCAGCTGATTAATGAGGTGCCAGTCCTCCCACAACATCACACGGAATGACTCTTCATTTGTGACGACGCCATTCCCGACCAGCGCTTCTTAATATTCGGCTTTTTTCAATCCAGTATGAACCTCCTGATGCAAGTAAACTCTGCAAAGGAGGCAATTTTATGACCCACACAATCACTCAGATCACCTCTGCTCTTTGCACAACGGATGCCCACTGTTGGGCCCAAAGGAAACTTTAGGTGTTGGATTTCCAATGAACAGCCGCCCACATACGGGGCCTCTCCTCTCCATGGAAATGCTGCAGCGCTGACCCTTCGGAGACCTGCTGTGGTTCTGTGGCTAAGGGTTGCAAAGATATGTAAGAGAAAAAGGGAGGAGGGAGAGAGATTAGAGCTTCTCTTTTTCGTTCAGAGTAATGCATCTCTCTCTGAGGACAAGGAATCAGAGAATGGGGTCAAGCAAGGATATTGAACAGAGCTTCAGACAAGTCTGAGTTTCAGGATATCAACGCTGACATGAAACCACCAAATTAAATTCACTGCAATTGAATCCCCCTTTTCTCTGTTCTAAAACTCGCTCTCTTTCAAACCAGGCAGAGGAAAAATCAATAGTGTATGTATTGATATTAATGTTGAGCATTATGCTTCTAAATGAAATCATAGCAGCAGAGAGGAGCATAAGGCCTTTATTAACAACATGTGCTGAAATCCAATTACCATCCAGTTCCATCTCTCAGGCAGCCTAGCTCCAGGTAAACCAAACTGCCGCCGCCTCGGATTGTTTACCTCCCTCACAAATGGGCTTTTCTAGAAGGACGAGAACAGCAGTAAACCTGTTCAAGTAGGAGTTGGCAGATGAAAATGCACCAGTACTCCTGCTTCTAGTCCTGTCCTTCTGGATCACTGGCGAATAAATATGCCTCACAATGTAACGTAAGGGCACATGTGCACAGATTCAGAATGGATAATGGATGGGGTTTTGTTTTTGGCTTTCAAAACATCTCACTGCTGATTAAATGATGTGTTTCATGAAGAGTCATACTTTTTATCTGTTAACAGGGGGGTCTGTTGGCCCTGACAGTGTCAACTACATACCAGGGTCAGTGGACGCATACATTTAGAGGACACACTGGACCCCCCCTTTTACAGCAACACTTACATTCTGATTTAATTGCCAAGTACAAGCAAATTTTCATTCTGTATTTTATGTTCAACAAATATCAGAAAACGAGTCTCTTTACAGCAAATGGGTGTCAGTAAGATGACAAAACAGCCGATGCAAATGTAGCCTTTAAATGTCTTTGACAGCTCTCCTTGATACACCGCTGGCGCACAGGCTGCCAGTTCTGCCAGACGCCTGACAGGAGCTAAGAAGGTGCATTTAGTTAAAAGGGGATGAAAGGGATTAAAGTTTAAATAAGTGGCTGGCAATGCAGGCAAAACAGAAAAAGGCAGCAGCAACTTGGAAGTCGTTCAACTTACATGACAAAAATAGAACATGTGAGAAATGTGTATATATAGTACAAACTTGTAGTTCATGTGAATTAAAAAAAGTCATTAGATTTGGTGCACAGGAACACACAGCCCTCTTTGGTAACTCCAATCTCTAGTATTTTGATCACTGTTTTACTAAGGGCGGCACCGAGGTCCTGGGTTCGATCCCGACGCCGGTCGGTGGGACCCTTCTGTGTGGAGTTTGCATGTTCTCCCCATGTCTGCGTGGGTTCTCTCCGGGTACTCTGGCTTCCTCCCACCATCCAAAGACATGCACTGATAGGTTAATTGGTTAATCTAAATGGCCCATAGGTGTGAATGTGAGAGTGTTGTTTGTCTCTGTGTCAGCCCTGGCGACTTGTCCAGGGTGTACCCCGCCTTTGCCCTTAAGTAGCTGGGATAGGCTCCAAGCGACCCCCGTGACCCTAGTGAGGATTAAGTGGGTTCAGAAAATGGATGGATGGATATAAATATCTAGAAGAATTTTTGAGACACTGGATTTTGTCATAACTATTAAACTAAACACATCATCAGGTCTAAAGTTAGAATGACTAATGCTATATTTCACACTATGTAAAAGCACAATTAAGGTGGATGCTGTTTACACCTGGGTGTTTTATACTATTACATTAAATCACACAGTACAAAGAAAGTGCACAGACTTTCAAATGCAATACATTCATCATGTAAAAGGACCTGTTTTTAGCCCAAACCTTGATCTTTTCCTAAACCTTACATTAGATTGCATGTAATAGATTACATATGGATGCAAATTAAACCAATAAACCCCCAAGACACAATGTTTTACAATAATATACACAACAGTTAAGAGATCTGCTCTAAGAGGTCACTGTCAGTGACCACCCTTAAGTGGCCTACTGCTTGTAAAAAAAAAACAAAAAACAGTTACTATGCAACAACAAAAAATTTATGTCATACTGTATTAGAATGATGAATCATCTTGGTTCTGCCAATACGCAGATGCAGTGGAAAGCATGTTTAAAGACTGGGTTGATATCAGCATTACCTGTGCAACTGTTGAAACACTGTTCAATTATGCACTGCTTGACGCTGAAAAAGGGTTTTAATTGCATATTGCAAAAAGTAAGGATGTTTCTTCAGCATATTCTTTCATTGCAGTTTTAATGGCAGTACCATTCTATTCCTTTTTGTGCCAGGTCGGTTAAATGATTTCTCTGTCATGAAAAGCTTTTTGTACAATTTTGGAACAACAAATCTGAAAGTAGTTAAGAGGCTACACAGCGATCGTGGCTTTGCACCTCTCCAGCTGTTCAGTTTCTCTCATTAATGTCACCATGTCTCCTTTTTTCATTTTAATTCTTCCTCCTTTGTCCTGTCCATCTTCTCCCATTACTCATCCATACAGAGCACACTAACTAAATCAGAATTCGCATGTTAAAACAGTTTGTTTGGTGTAGCAATACTGATGTAATGAGAAGTATTAATAGAAGTATTTACTGCTTTCATTAGGGTTCAATCAATCATATTCAAGGACGGAACTATTCATTTTACAAACTGAAGAGCTGTCATGTGGCTGTATTCTCCAGCTGCCAAAATGTTTAAAATGAGATTTACAAGGAAAGACACAACAGCATGTGCTGTGGACTTTTAATATATATAGTGTAAGGTTCTGTTGAAAGTGAATGGACAGACAGACGGACAAAGATGGACAAGGACGGACGATAAAATGATTACAATACCCCTTCAGCCGAAATTAGCAGAGGGGTAAAAACTAAAACTGTTTTTATTTTAATTCCACTGGTCTACAATGCTTTATAAATGATCTGCTTCACAGATTAAATGTATTAAATGTTACATATTTTAATCAGATTAATTAAAAACAGATGATGTGTTCCAGGTCTATGATAAAGTGTTCTTCCACATATATGCTGGTTTCTGTCCATTTATCCAATAGATGTATAAATGTTCCACTGATAGAACCTGTAAAGTCAATGTATGTTCACGTACAGACAGTGTTTGCAGTAGATCTGGTAGCTCTGATACTAATATTCATTTGGACTTAAACCCATTCTACCATTAATTCTACCATTTCACATTTGGACCCCAGACTGGATCTGTGAAACTACAACCAACCAGCATTTAGGACTGGATTTATCTTCATCAGGGACTCACACCTGGTCAAATGGACCTACTTTTATTCTGGAAGTGTTTTACTTGTAGACTTGTAGTGAATTATTTTGTGCTCTAAGGGAGCAAAACCTGCATGTTGATTAAAAATGTTAAATAGAACCCAGGTTTGATGTGAAGGTTGAAGAGGGCCTCTCCGCCCTCCCTCACACCGCCCACAGATTACAATGCGGGGCCTGGCCGATCGTCCATTAGCCCTTCTTCAGACCAGTATTTTGTGCTTATGAGGAGCAGGGTCTTCAATATTCATACTGAATCTGAATAAAAGCATGAACTTGTCAGGCCTGGATGCATTTAAATATTGAGTAGCCTTCCATCATTTCTTTCCTGAGGCGAGCTCTTGAGATGAAAGGTAAGACAGAGGAAAGGCCAGGCCTGGTCAAGTGATGTAAAAGTGCTGATATCTGCATCCCTTTGAAAATCAAATGCATTTCCTATGTCATGGGAGGCTCTGTCTTTGATATGTCTTTCTTTTTGTCACCGTGATGATCAGCCTTTAGCTGAAATGGCTGCAGTGCTAACGGTAATGGATTATATTTTCTCTTTTCCCATTTTAGCCTAAAAGGCAGATGCAGCCTCATGGGATCTTTTTGAGATAGTGATTAGACTGGAGAAAGAAAACTTACTAATCAAAGGGCAGAATAATTAACTAATACTCAGTGAATATTATTATTATTTTTTTTTTATCTTTCAAGGTTTACAGATAAGTTAGGGTTAGGTTAGGGTGGAGCACTGGGTCTAAAATCAAGCCTGAGCCTCCCCAAACATGGTTGTTCATTCAGCACAACACTAGCTTACAAGGAGGAAAGATTTCCCTCTCTTCATAAAGAGCTGAACTTAAAACTGAGTACAATTAGACATTTGTTTTAATTTCCTTTACGCCTGGTCAGTATGTAAATCCACCTGTGCAGTCTCATTACATCTGTCACACACAGCATAAACCTGTGTTAGTGATGACAAAGAAATGAACCTAGTATTATTCTATTTATTGTATTCTTTTAATATTCTCCATCAGATTAATTGTTTTTCTGTAACCCACGAGGAAGATGTTGCCAACACTGCAGTTGTGTGGTTATTCTTTCCACTGTACCGTGATGATCTGTTCAGAGCAGATGTTTCACGTTACATTGTCGTTTAGCGTTAATGCAGTAAAGTCTTAAGAATTGTTATACATATGGAAAACATTAAAAACACCAGAAGGAAGGTTTTGTATTAAGTTTGTTCCAGCCAATTGTACCGCAAATAGAACTCTTCTTACAAAACAGTGGCATTGTTTTGGGCAGCTGTCAGAATTAGAACATTTCCAAACAGTTAAATCATGTCTATCTCTTTCACAAAATGACTGAAAACCTGGATGACCAAAAAACCTGCAGCAGGCAACTCCGCATCTAACAGTCTAGTTAGGATTTGAAGTCTTTTAACTGATCAAGTTTTCCTGCTGTCAGAACATCATTTTACCATTGCCTGGAACAGTTTTGTGGAGGAGCATCCAGAACAGCTCAGGCCTTTCAGGGACGCTGCTCCGTAATCAGGGGGACTGCCAGAAATGCAAACACACCATCTGGGATGTGGGTGAAATGATTTCCTTAATGACGATGACCTCAGCATGGGGGATGAAGAGGCTAACAGGGACAAGAAGCAGCAGGGGCTCCAATGCCAGGACACTGATCCAGAGGAGGTCTTACGGAGCCAGTCCACACTCATCAAGTCCCAGGAACAACGCTGGACTGATGCCTGTGGCCATGGCTGTGGCAGAAGTGTGCAGTGAATTGTGATATCCAAGTGCCTTCATGTTTATGTGTGCATGCGTGTCAGTGCATGTTCTGGCTCAGCAGGTGCATGTGAATGTGTCCTGCATATGTATCTTTGGTGTGAGGAAAATTTAATTGGCGCCCCAGGTGACACCGGACACTGAGACATATTGCCAAAGCTGTGAATCCTCACTAGAACAGACAAGACAGGAGCTATTCTGAGCCATGTCATGACTGACGATGCCACTGGGACCCGTCAGGCACCAAGGAGACACTTCTCTGTCCATCCTGGCGCCCAGCGTGGGCAGACTCTCATCGGGCCTATTCCCTCTCTGCTGGTATACACCAATGCCCACCATCAAAACATTTTACGTCTTCTGAGCTCAGGATTTGGCAGTTCATTCCCTGAAGCACTTCATCATCAGGCACTTTGTCAAGCCCTCTCTTGCCTTTCAGCCGAGCTGTCAAAACTCCAGCCTTGCACCTTTTAGATGCTTTGATGAAGTTTATAATCAGATTTAAAGAGAGATTCAATTACAAGTAAAGTTCTTTCCTAGCATCAGCCATTAAAATGTTGAAAAGGATTAAGGGATTTTTTTCATACACTTGAAAAATGAACAAGTTTGCATTGGTGGGACTTAAAAGAATTCTTAGAATTATTAAATACATCAACACTTTTGACTGTGTCTGTACAGAAGAGTCAAAGAAAGCTTGAATTATCCCCATAGATAGTATACTGTGTGACTGTAAAGTACATGAAATTCAATTCACAAAACAATATTTGTCCCTGAGGGGTGATTCCAAGTCAAGCACGGAAAAGCAGGACACAGAACAATTCAAAACAGGAAACGTGATAGAATAGAGTCCAAGCAAGTACGAGAATTGTGTCAAATGTGGGGGTGGTGAGTGAGACAGGTGTGGTTACTGTTGAGAAAGGAAAGGGGGGGGGCAACCGGTTGGAGAAGGCCTTGAGCTTCAGAGACCTACAGAGACCTCCCACCAGAGCACAGCCCTTCAAAGCTCCTGTCTAGAACATGGTCCTAAAGGATGGAGTGGACTTCAAAATACCATTTGTAACCAATGACAACGTCCAACTATTCATACTGATTTAAAACTCCCACTGGTTCCGCATGAATTATGGTCACAGTCCACAAGCATCTCCTTGGTTTTTGTGAAATTCAGCTCCAGACAAAAGCTGCCACATCGATTCACAAACTCACTAAAAGCAGACAACACAGTGTCTTCTGCAGACTTTTTCAGTTTGGTATCTTCTGCAGTCGTCTGTGTATCCGATGAACAGCAGGGGTGAGAGGACACAGCTACGGGGGGAACCAGTGGGTGGACGCCAGAGGTCGGAGAGCCTCTTGGGGGGAGGAAGTCCATGATCCAGAGGATTAGCCTGTGATCTAGGTTGAACCAGTTCCTACATTTTTAGTGAGTGTTTAGTGATTCTACAACCGTAGAGTAATAAAGGCCAAAGAGAAGTCTGCAAACAGGAGTAGGCTGATGTGTCTGCATGGGCCCTCCAGGTGTTCATGGACAGAAGTCAGCATCAAGACTTTGGCATGGTCAACTTGTCTCTTGAAACACACAAACTGAAGAGGATGTGGCTTTTCACAATCCTCTGCACATATTCATATAAATACCTATGATAAATATGTATTAGGGGTTGTACAACTTGCTAACTTTGCTGCTGACATACAGCTTACACACTTATCTTTTATGTGAACCCTTAACAGATGCGTTGACACACAGCTCAAATATCTTTTGTGCTTTAAATATCAGCAGGTAGAAACTTCAACAGGTTCAATGTCAGACACAAAAACTCACTCAAATTGTATTAACAGCAAGAGAAGAAAGAACAAATGGTCAATGATGCCAGATCTAACCTGAAACCACTGTCCATGGTGTCGTAACAAAGGCAGAGCTTAGATAAGACGATACGGGTTGAATGAAGGCTGTCATTCCCTACTAGAGAGAAGACTTTAATGCTTTCATAATCATGTGATCAATAAAATGTGTATGCATGTTGGATTTTTTTGGTTTTTTTCTTTACAGTAGATGCTCACTTAGAGCTTTGTATAGCGACAATATTTTGACTTTGCATCTTTCTCTGATTCACTTGCTCATGTGCTGTTGTCACTTCTGCTACATAAACTTTAATGACTTAGTTACTTTGCAACATTTGTAAATGATACTGTGCAGAGATAAAATAAAAAAGTAGCCTATAATGTAATAGTAAAGTAAAAGTTTTTATATTTTTTAGACTTTTATTTTTCTATTATATTTGATGCATATTGTCTTGTGCTGCTGTACATTTGAATTTCCCCCTTCGAGGATCAATAAAGTATATCTTATCTTAATACATTTACATAGAGGGGAATGGCTCATAACATTAAAGAGGCGAGATTTCTACATTCAAATATGGAAAAATGCGCTAAAATCTCATTGGAGTATTGAAAATGAAGAGTTACAAAGTTCTTCCAAATACAGTATGTACTTAGTATATTTACTCCATGGACCATCTGATTTATTTGACCACTAGAGGGAGTAGTAAGTCACTCTTTTATGTTATTATGTTCAATGTGTTCATCATTTGTTGATCCATGGCTCTGACCTCGTTTGGACGATTCCAAACAGATCTTTAGCTCAGCAAATGACAACACAAACTGTGGAGAAGAGTTGTGGTTTTACTGTGGCTGTTTTCTGCCTAAAACAGAGCTAAGCTAACACAGTTATAATGTAAGCTATCGGCTCATGCTGCGCCTGAAGATTCAAAGACACACTGTTAATCTGATCTAAAATTAACCAATTATGAGCTTTAGTCTGAAGAACAAAACTTGGTGTGTATAAACTGTGAGCTTTATACTTGATTTTATGGAGTTACATGGAGTTGATTTGCTTCGGTAGACCTAAGTATGTTCTGGTACGCAACTTGGCCCTGCTGTTCAGCGTTTGGAATATCAATACTATATAAAACTCCGTTGAAGCAATCTTTATTTAATCAAAATCCTCGCGTAAAGACGACATGATGATTTGTATTCCTAACCCAAAAAAAGAACAAGGTTTTCAGGGCCTGCTGTGAATGCTGCTACATAACCACAACTCTGAGTGAATTTTTAGAAGTATAAGGTAACCCTGAATTCTCTCTGAAACCCTGCATATAAATGTCCTGTTACAGCCAACAGTCATCTGAGCTCTCTTTCTTCCCTGGTGCAGCCTGCAGTTGCCACTTTAACTGTGCTGTTACAGTTACAGCCGCGAGCCCTGGTGCACACCTTGCTAATTCGCCATTTGTTTTTCCTGGCATGGTTACACCGAGTACACAGCGTACACTCGCTGAATGAGAACAGAATCGATACGCTATCGCCTCTACGAACAGGATTTAGCTCCAATTAGATTCCATTTGCAGGTGTCATGCTTGAGATGATTTTGTTTTGACAGGTTTGGGGAAGGAGAATGCAATAAGCAGAAATGTTAAATGAAGGAGCTGGACAAAGTGGTGCACAGCCTGGGGATGATCACACTCAGGAACTGGATGGCGGGTGTGTTTTGTTTTGTTTTTGGTTTTTTTCATCAAAATTTGAGGTTGTTGAGATTGATTTCTTCCTCTGGAGGAAAGTTCAAAGAGGGGACAAGTTTCCATTTGAGCTAAACTACAGCATTTGAGGGAAATGGAGGTATCTGTGCGAGTCCTTCTTGTTTAAAGTAAACCGTTTCCACTGACAGCTGATGATTTTATGTCTGCTTTGTACCCACCTCTCAGATCTCACTCCCATTGCCGCACCACATAGTTTCTATTACCTTTCCTCTCTTCGGGCACTTTGGCTTTCGCTTGGTTTCGCCTACGCAGAAACGACAGAATACAATCATTCTTTTTTTTTCCTTCCTTTTACTTTTTTTGGCCTTGGGTGAACACTCCAATTCCCTGTATGGATGGAGACCATTACAGATCAGACAGCACACGGGGGAATGTGTCATGCTGCATCGTCAGCGCAGAGAGTGACAGGTGGGCACGTGACAAGTCATTAGGTCTGCGTTGGGTTCCAGTGTAGGAGGGAGTGCCCTGGGTCAAATGGAGACAGTGACTGTAGAAGTGGAGCCCAGACAGACAGCGATCATAACAGGCCTAATGGGCAGGACTAATGGTGCAATGGGCTCCAATTACAGGCCTTTCTGACAGCTGCTCACCACTCCAGCTTCACCTGCGCTGGGAGAGCCAGGCAACCAATGGCCGGCCAGTCGAGGACGTTGTTAGGTTGAATAAAGCTATCTCTCTGAGGACTCCCTGTAGGAAACAATGCTCCACTGCACACAATTTAAGGACCGTGCTGTGCATAAAGGACTTTGGCTTCATAAATATGGGAAAAATTCAACAGTTAGAGTGCTTTCTTTGAGTGAGGAGAGGATTATGTGGCGATTCTGTATCACAGATGATCTTAGAGATTCTGTCATTAACGCAGCAACCAAATAAATACAACCTCTGTCCAAACATTCCCGCTCCACTCATTCATTTTAAATGGCCAAAGTACCGGTGTAAACACTAGTTTACAGGAAGCCCCTAACCCTAACCCCCAAGGCAGAGGCTGGAGAGGCCAGCCCAGCCCATTTCATGCCCTGTCCACACCAATACACATATTTTCTTATAAAATGTTCTTCTCTGCGTTCAGGCCTCTCATCCACACATATATCGCATTTTAGGTCGCAAAACTCTAGATGTTCAAAACTGTTTCCAGAGTTTAAAAAAACTCTAGAATGTTAAAAACTCAGAGAAAATGAACAGATTCTAAAACAGTGGCATTGCATCCTGATTGGTGCATGTCTCCTGTTGTTGAGTGTGAAGAACACACACCTGGAACATCATATACACGGGTGCATCTCCAAAATCTGAATATCAAACCAAAAAAAAAATTGCAATTAAATTTAAACAGGGAAACTTTCCTTTCATATATTTATACATTTTACATTTATCACATGCAAAGTGAAATATTTCAATCTAGTTTTTGTTTTAACGTTGATGATTACAGCTTACAATTCATGAAAAGCCAAAATGCAGGATTTCAAAATATTATAATATTTAATGAGATAAATCAACTAAATGGATTTATTAGGCAGAAATGTCACACTTCTGAAAAGTGTGTTCACTCAATACTTGCTCAAGGATCCTTTTGCACAAATTATGGCACTGATGCAGTTTGACATAGAGGCGTCAGCATATGGCACTGGTTTTATTGTATTGTATCTAAAGGTGGTGTTAAGGTGTTGACGAGGCCTCTCAGTGTATCTCATTGTCCTCGTGACAATATCAAACGGGTTCGGGTCATGTGACTGGGCTGAACAGTCAAACACACTAATGCCATAGTCAGCAAACCCCACAGTTTGGGCACAGTGGGTAGGTGCCAAGTCCTGCTGACAAAGGAAATCAGCATCTCCATAAAGCTTGTCAGCAGATGGAAGCATGAAGGGGTCTAAACTCTGCTGGTTCATGGCTGAGTTGACCTTGGACATGATGAACCACAGTGGACCAACACCAGCAGATGTCGCGCCTAACCCTAACCCCAAATCACCGCTGACCGTGGAAACTGCACGCTGGGTTGGAAGCACCTTGGATTCTGCGCTTCTCCGTTCTTCCTCTAGACCAGAGGTGTTCAAATCCGGTCCTCGAGGGCCGGTACCCTGCACGTTTTAGATATTTCCGCTCTTCCATCACTCCTGGAAGCCATGGTCATCAGGCTTCTGTAGAGCTGGATGATGAGCTGCTCATTAATTGAACCAGGTGTGCTGGAAGGGGCCATTATGTGAAACATGCAGTGGACGTGCAGTTGAACCCCCCTGCTCCAGACTGTGGAACCATGATCTCCAAATGAAATATAAAATGGTCTTTCATCTGACAGGAGAACTTTGGGGGTTTGGTTGTTTTTCTCCTTCGCCCAGGTGAGACTCTTTGGACGGCGTCTCTGCTTCAACGGGGCCTTGACACTGCGAATGTTCCACTTCTGGTCCATGTCCTGGACTCGTCTGTGCATGATGGCTCCTGATGCTCTGACTCCAACCTCAGTCCACTTTTGGAAGCTCCCAAACCTTCTTGAACTGTTTTTCCCTCTCAAATCTGCGGTCATCCTGGTTGTGCTGTACTTTTCCCTTCAAGTCAACTTTCCATGACTCTGCTTTGATACAGCGCTCTGTGAACAGCTTCAGCACTGACCTTCTGCTTTAATGAGCGTCTCCGAGACAACTGAGATGTTCATGCTATTCATACTGCCAACACAGTGATTTACTCAAAGTCAAAATTAAATATTCTAATATTTAGCTGAATGGTTTATCTTCTTTTCAAGCCATAATTTTCAAAATTAAACTCAGAAAAATGTTTGAAACTTTAAAGTTGACATGTAATGATTCTAGAATTTGTACTATTTTCTCTCTGAAATAACCAACAAAAAATATTTAACTTTTTTCAAAGTATTAATTTTTTTTTTTTTTGATGCACCTGTATAGCATAAAGGTGTATAGGTCAGTGTGTCACCGGCAAATACCCCACAGGTTCCACATGGAACACATTTTGGAGGCAGACTCATGTACTTGTGTTGTAGTGACATTTTTAACCCTTTAAGACCCTGGGCTACGTTTGTGTCAGTTCCCAAATGAATTTTTCCTCTATTTAACCTTTCTTAAATGACTTATCGCCATTTATTCTAATATTATCCTCTGTATTTTGCATTTTTTTCAGTGAAAATCAGGTGTTTTCTCATATTTACTTCACTAATCATGTAGATGTTCATTAAAGCTCAGATCAAAGGTGAAGGTTTTTATAACAAAAGCAGAGAAAACTGAATAAACAGTGTCTTTTTCAGTCCAATCTGTCATTAACTGAACATAAACCCAGTGTGTCCATCCA
>JAPQRQ010000022.1:34720776-34733600 GCA_037367365.1 Apogon talboti
TATAACAAAATATTTTCTATAACCCCCCCCCCCCCCCACCTTCCATTTTTCTGGATCCACCACTATATATATTCAAACTGGTTGAACTGACATTTGATCAACGGACAGGTTCTGGAAAATTAAAAAAATGGGCTACATCAGCAGTAACCTGTGCTTACTCTAAATCCAACTAAATGCCAAAGGTCATGTGGATGGATTTTTTTGTTTTCTCAAATGTGGAGGGAAAATACCCATTAAGCAAAGTCACCACATTAGAGTGGACATTCCATTAGCTTCAATGAAAGCTAAGATTGCACCAACTGGGCAAAAAAACATACCTCAATTCCTTCTTCCTCTTCTTCTTCTTTATGTTATTTAGTGTTTATTGGGGGTCCCTAAACCACCTTAGAGCTGCATTACCATGATCTGGAACCTTATAACTCTCATTTGGTTTCACTTGGGAGTGTCTGCTGACTTAAGTGGGACGCCTAGTGGCAAACTTTCACACACTGGTCCACTCCAGTTACATCAAACTAATTAAAATCAAACTGATTTGAAAGTTTAATTCTTATACTGAATATAGTATCGATGCCTCTGTAGTCATGTTTTCCAGTGTACTGTTAAGCATATGTTGTGCCAATGCACTAAAAATGTTGGAAATCAAACAGTTTGATAAATCATGCTCTATTTTGCAGAGTTGTTTAAATTGGCTTGTTATGGCTTTTGTTTGGATATAGCTTTATATATATATATATAACCTTTTAACTACATGATTTGAGTGAAACGGTGAAAAACACTAACTGAATGGCTCCATTTCATCTTATTACAGTCGTATGTCATTGTCTATACCGCCTGTTAATTTGATTTACTCCAAACCGGATGATGGAAATGCACCCATCCACATTTTCTTTTCCTTTTAATTTTTTGAAGTATTTCAGAAGTTCACTTCAAATTATCCAAACACTTACATGGAAACATGGCTCATGACGCATTGTCTGTGAGCCACAGTGCAGTGTTTGCGCTACATGTCCTGTGTAGAAATTCACATTTCTCATGACATCAAGGGCACATAACACTGGCTGGCAAAATAGAAACTGAGGAAACCAAAGTGTAATAAAAGTCAGTGCTTGGGGAAACGGGCTCACTTTAATGATATACCAGGAGAGGCTGAAATTCATTTTCAAGGTCACTTGTCATGTGTGGTAGAATGTGTCTGTGTAGGCAACACTCTGGCCTTGCACTTGACTGCGTCTCCTCTGTTGTACGCTCCTCTATGCTGCTGTGGTCTGAGATCTGCAAGGCTCATAAGCCTGGTCTAAAGCTCGGACTGGCTTTTAGTCAATGTCAGAGGTTTGGTGAGATCAGCTCTTCACTTCTGATGGCTCAGCAGGTCAGTATCCTCTCCCCACGACAGAGCTGGCAGCAGTGGAGGGTGTTCCACACAGTCAGTGGACCCCTCCGAATGCTGCAGAATGCACAGCACCCTGAACCAAAACCTTTTCCTTTGGTCATTTGCATGCGTTTTAGCTGCTGTGGAGTGCTTGCTGAACAAACGGAGGGGCTTAACCTTCCCTAATGCTTCCAGATTGATGCATCTACTGGAGTTCTCCATTTCTCGTGTCTTTGTTGTTTGTTCGTACAACTGGATTAGACTGGTGTATCTGCCGTTTGAGAAGGAGATGGATGTTGATGGGCCTGACCTTTCAGCTGCGTGCTCCACCATGCATGGTACACCAGCAGAGAGAATGCCTGTCAACAGCCGGTGTGTGTGAACAATATGTTTGTGTGCATGCTGTAATCTCCCACTAACACATCCGTAGCTTTATCATTGAGGAAGAGGCGTAAGACAGACGAAAAGGGCATATTTGTGAGAAGCAGAAAAAAAAAACAGAAAAAAACAGCACAGCAGAGCTTAGAACAACGAGAGAGAGAGAGAGAGAGAGAGAGAGAGAGAGAGACGCAGGCATTGGCTGTAGCAAAATGTCACCATGATAAATCCAACCTTTACAAGCGGTCTCTGCTCTAAGCGAGCTCGTGTCCCAGAATTAATAATCAGATATATCAAATTGTTTTGGAATAATTGATTCACCATGGTCTCTCATACATCCCCACTGTGGGGTCTATAAATTGTGCTTTTAAAAAAGTTATGGCTTATATATTGGCTGAATACTGCCCTGTGAGATGCCTTAGGGGGGAAAGGTGCTTTTTATTGGCTGAGAGGATAGCGCTTGTTAAACAAGCCTCGGCAGAGCTCGGTGGGTGTCAGGCCCACGTGAAAGAGAGATCAATCTCTCCGACCTGTGTCAAGCCTCTGATAGATGAAGTAGGAGGAGGGGAGGGGCTGTCGTTGTTTCAGATGGTTTTACCTCCGAGACTGAGTCCACTAGCTGCCACTGTGCAGTACATCACTGAAACACAGCCAGACTGGATGCACAAAACAAATGTCAGGGGAACCGTCATCCATTCACTGTCATCTGCTCCTCTAACCAGTCCAATCCAAGCCCCTGTATATACAGAGACTTTTTAAACACAGAATGTGTGTGTTTTATTAATTGTAATATAAATGAAAAACACACAAGTGGAACCTCCATTTGTCTGTGGAGTTTGTTGATATAGGCTCTAAATTGAATTTAAAAGGAAAAAGAAGTTTGATGTGTGTCACCAGAGGCTGAAATAGACTGTACTGTGTAACTTTATGGTCACATAGCTCTTGGTCAAGCTGAATTGTTTGTATTGACTGGCCCCTTGTAAACCTTCCACATCCCTCAACAGACATCATTATGCTTGAGCAGCCCACTACATCACTTTGCTTTATGTTTTAATTACTCAGATGGAATTGCTGCCATCAAATAAAAGAACTACTGTTAAAAAATCTATACCCATCTAATTTGGAATTAATCCTTTTCAAACTCTTAGTCTCTGTGTGAATGCAGAAGCGTTGGTATACATATGTACCTAAATAGTTATAAGGCTTGTTCAGGAATGAAGTTCTGAAAAATGTGAGCATCATTACATGCGTAATGGGCAGGAATGTGAATACAGCAGCTGCAGATATTAAATTAAATGTTGTAAGTGAAGGTTTTGCCAAAAATCAAAGCTTTATTACAAATTCATGATATTCAATGATATTGTCATTGTCTTTGTCTCATGCCACAGAAGGCTACCCATGACACCTCAGATTACATATAATGATGCATTTTGAACCATGTGTTTATCCAAACTTCATCTATATGTATTTTTATATGGATTTCACTGTTCAGAATGACATCTGTTGGTATCAGCTTTATACTTTTATCTACAGATGCCTCAGGATGACAATCTATGAAAACGACACCACAACTGTTCAATCATGGCATAAAGATAATGTACAATGAGCTGGTCATTACACAGAGGCAAAGTCCTGCTCTTTTTGGTCTTCACCATGGGATCTACCTTCACAAAGAATGGGAATATTACCAATGGTGAGAGAAACTCAGTTATGTTTGCCTTCTTCGCATCTAATTTTATAAGAGTCACATTTTGTGTTAAACATAGTAAAGTAACATCTAGTGTTACGTTGAAAGGCTCAATGGACTGCATCTGTGACCCTATGTGATTCATGTTGTGATCACTACCTCGTGAAGGAAAACAAAATATTAAAAGAAGTGGAAATCACTTCACGTCTGGGCATGTTGAAGCTGCAGAGACATCTTTAACATCTTTAACAGACTGTGACTTTCTTGACTTGTTTATCTGAACACATCATCATATCATGTAAATCATCGCCTGATTCCAACAAGATGAACAAATGATTCATTCATTAAGGTTCGAAGTGGCACATTGGGAGGAGGCGAGTTTGCTTCTTTACTGTGAAATAAACCCAGGTGGGACATGAGTTCACCTTCAAGGGGTTTATTCTGTCATATGAACCGACTTGCTGTACATAATCAGACTTATTAGGCAACTATTTATAGAGGAGGTCAATGATTTTATTATCCTCTAATTAAAATAAGTACATGTTTTGTTTTACAGAAATAACAGTAATTAAAGTGTGCTGTCACTGACCTATTACATTCAACAAAGCCGTTTAATAAGAAAGTACAATGTAAAACTTTAACAGTAAATGTACTTTCATTAGAGTAAGAAACTGGAATTAATATTGTATCAGTTAAACCGTTGCAATGAGCAGTATTTCATGTTTTGAACATGTGACACTTTAATCAAATCAAATCAGATTTAATTTATATAGCGCCAAATCATAACAGGAGTTATCTCATGGCACTTTACATATAGAGCTGGAATGAACCAGACTGTTAAAGCTAATTTACAGAAACCAACAGAATCCTGTTCTGACAGAGGAAAGAAAAACTTCCTTTAAGAATCCACTGAACTTTTTCACCTGAACTTGTGAGATACAAGTTATTCTTCAGTGCATTGGGTTTTGTTTCATAAATGACTCATGCATCTTGAACTTTAATCAACTTTAATAAATTTACTAATGGATGAGTAGATGGATAAATGCAAACTTAAACCCTCATAATAAATCTGTTAATAACCACTCTTTGACTTGTTATTTCTAGTTGGTAGGTGTTGTGACTTTGACTCTGCAGACCCTTTGGACTCAGATCTATACAGAGCTTAATGATACCTCACAACCCTGCACAACAGAATTGATGGCTTTCATTTAGATAATGGTAATCTTATTACATGGCCATTAATAAAACATCATTCATTAAGTTGACTGTTAAAGCACCCTTCATTATTGTTGATTTCAGGCGTCACCTGATCAATGCCATCGGTGGATTTCAACCTAAGTCACTAAAACCTTTTGCAAGTATTATCTTGCTGAAACTACAGCTTGAAAGAGTTAACATCTCAGGGTGGGGTCTTGGAATTAACATTATTAAAAGCATCTGAAAGGAGAACCATGTAACTGGAGAAGATTTATTCTCAGTGACATATTTTACTTTAAGAACAGGAGCTTTGTGTTTAGCGGTTTTAAGAAGTATCTCAGCTCATTCTCTTCAGAGGTGATGATTTCCTGCAGCAGATGAAGAGGCAAATGCAGCTTACCTCACCGTTTGAGAGGATGTGGGAGTGATGGAGGTTACGGCAAGTCAAGAGACAATAGTTCAGAAAAACATCATGGCTGGATAAGAAGACAGATTAAGAGATTACCTCTTTTACCGTACCACATTTTCTTCAGGCTTCAAACCTCCAGTTGTTTTTTCCTATTAGAGCAGGAAAAAGAGAAATATAGAATTTTTCACTATCACTGAAATATACTTATACCAGATGGAATAGAATTGCCAAGTAGCTGAAGTGAATTCGAATTGAAGGTAATTTTATGGTTGACATAGCAAAATTTTTTGGCCTGCCAGTGTCTGGTCTGGAGGACTTCAGAGGATGTGCTTTCAGTCATGTATGGGTTTGTGCATGCTGTACGTACATGTGCGTGTAACATCTACCCTCACATATCAAATATGGCTTTACAGAATTAAAGTCAAAACTAGGCCCATAAACACATGTTCAATGTCATTGTCAGGTCTTTAAACACAAAATATATACACACACACACACACACACACACACACACACACACACTTTCATCGGTGAATTCAGAGCTCGTTCATATCAGATCATTTCTAGGTGTGATATCAGGGACTCAGCTTTCTGGGGTTTCTTGTAGCATAGGTTGTGTTTTTTTTTTTAAACTTCTTTTTATTTGAATTTAACAATTTGTCACAAACAGTACAGTCACGTGTTCCATATAATATAAAATAAGTGTCCTTTAGGGCAGTCCATGGGCCTCGTCATCCACACAGAGGTCGTGTACAGTTCCAGTGCACAGAAATAAGATATCGCTCCCAGTCGTCGAGCTCAGACAAATGAAACCGCTGTTATCTCAGTATTCGTTTGGTCCCCACGAAAGCAGCGTAGGTAAGCAGGAAACAACACGTGAGATAATGACTACATACATACATCTCTATATACACATAGACAAATACACGCACACATATAGACCTCCACCTGCACATCATTTGTATATATTTTCTACTTTAGTCCAGTTATAAATATAAGTTTATTGGTGGCCATTGGTCCAGGACAGGTTCGGTTTTCAGATTTAGTTCTCTGAGCACACCAGGTTTTATTTATTTATTATTATTATTATTTTTTAAATAAGCATATGAGTAAATATGTCGTGGTACTTACAGAGACTCCCCCCCCGCAGATGTTTTCAAGTCCTAACAATGCCCATGGCTGAGACTACTAGATAATGTGGACAAAAGAGTCTAAGATCACTCTGACTGACTGGAGAGGAATGCGTCCTGAAATGCAACTTGAATGTGTTCATATAGCGCAGTAGAGTTATCTGCATGCCACTGGTTTGCCCAATGTTAATCCAAGGTCTGGACAGGGCTGTGGAGTGGGTCAGCATGTGGGAGTCAATATGAGATGACAAGAGGAGTGAGAGTGGTTCTTAGCACAAGACAGAGGGGAACTGCTCTTTCTTACTGTATTCACTGCAAATGCTCTTATTTCAGCCTCCGATGTGTATGTAAGTATGCGTTGAGTTAAATAAACCCAGGCCAAGGTATCCATCCTCTACAGTGTTGTGACGGTGCCAGGGTACCATCAAAACTGTCGATTACCCTTAAATCTTGCCATCCTATGCCTCTTTGTGTGAGGCTCAAGGCAGATGCTGCAGTTCCATTGTCTGCTGAGCAGATGACAAGATAAAGAAAAAACAAAGAAAGCTACAGGAAGTGATGTCACAAGCGATAAGCAATAACAAGGACGGCATCAGACACCAAGCTACATAATTTGTGTCTTCATCTTTAGAAATGACTTTCTTCCTTTTTGTGCCTGCTCTCTTTCCATAGCGTCTCTTATCTTACAGCAATAATTAAACCCACAAGGGAGTATTTTATGATGGACATATAAACCTATTTAAAATGGAATTAAAGATGCTATCACACAGACTGAAATAATGAAATGCTTTGGGGAATTACAATCACTAGGCTCCTCTGTCTGGCTTTACTCTGCCTGAATTAAAAAGGAAACAAGCCCTCCATGCTGAAGATTACACAAGCCATTTGACTTGTTGGTCTTGGGAACTTTAGTGTGTATGGCCAGGGCGATGAAAGATGAATCTCTAATCACCCCAGTATTCATCATCCATTTATGCATAAGCAAGGCGTGCTCCTGAAACAAGATGGACCCTGAATCTTGTTCTCGTGTTATGATGAAAATGATCCTTACAATCTCAAAGGTTAAGAACTTTTTTGCTAAATGTTCCAAAGCCACTGACAAGAGGATCATTTAGGTAATCACTCACCATGATCCGTTCATCTAGAAGATGGAAAAATCCGACCACAAAGCCCAAGAACAGCCTGGGCAGAGCAAGTGTCATTTTTACATAGTACATCCAGCATTATCACACCTCTCCACCCAGGACTATTACACCCACTGGGGTATGGTAACCTCACATGAAACTTGGTAGGCTCTGTTCTATTACCCTTTTTCAGCACTAATGACACTGCAGCTTCCTCTCAGATGCACAATAATGCAGTGCTGAAGGAGGGTGGGAGGCAGTGTTCTACAGAGATAACCAGTATCTCATTAACAGGGCGCATTCAGCTCTCCTGCTCTTCCAGTCAAAGCTAAAAAAAAAATAAGGGGGAGTCACTTTTTGTTGCAATGAATCCATGCAAGCATTAAAGACTGAAATAGGATTAGCTACAGCTAATGAGTCCAGGTGACCTTTGGCTTTCAGATTCTAAAAAAAGGCAGACCTTCCAACTTAAGGAAGTTTGAGACTATGAACTTTATCAAGTCATTTATTACACACATTAAATGCCCGAAATAGAGGAAGTGGTCAAGGTGTCTCCAATTGAAAGATGCACATACCTGTGATTCTGTTGTGTGGAAGTCTGTCCACTTGCCTTCCCTCATGGTGTCTTATCCCTCATAGAACTAATTTGCAATGTCTCTGGGCTTCACATTTCCCCAACATTAACTGCACGATTAAAAACTCATTTCAGCTGTAATTCCAGAGTTAAGCACCTTTTTCTCTCCCGTGTTAGACTCCCATAATCCTCCCTGTGACGTATGCCTCCGCTTTTCAGAAGCCATTCCAACCTGCCGCTTCGCCAAATGTTTTAATTAAAGGAAGAAAAAGGGTGCTGAAGTAATAAAGACACCCTTAACTACAGTTGAGAAATGTGCTCTTTCAAAGCAATTTCTGAAAGAAAGCCAACAGACAGACAGTTTTGATTTACAGTTCAATACCGATTGAGCTTTCTGAGATGAAGATAGAAGAGCAGCTCATGTTCACATCAGCCAAGGAGGAGTTAACACCATTAGGGACATTAAATAATGGGCTGCACTCTTGCACTCAAGGACTGAAGCATCAAATATTCATGGAAACCAGTCTGCACTGGTGTTCTTTTAAACACTTTTCTTCCAGCAGATGCTTTGCTGCTTCATAATTTAGTTTGAGGTTGTGTGACGTTTATCCTCAAGGCTTAGCTCAACGCTGCCGCCGTTTAGAAACTCCAAAGTTTACTTTCAGTTTAAAAGCACACGCCGCGCTGTTGGGAATCTGAAAACTAGCAGGCCCCCGCCAGCAGCTCCAGCACAGAGCCTCAGCAGACAGAGCTATCAATATCTTCGACTGCTTTCACCATCTGATATGTTGTTTATTGTCAAGTCTGGAACCTTGCTGGATCCCTCCGTTGTATGTGTGCACTTGGACATTCATTTAACTCTCTTGGATGGTGTGAAGTGTATCGCATCATCACAGGAGCCTGAGAGACTGTGACGGTGACCTTGGGAGTACACTGGATCAAATTTCTCCCTCCATGTCGAAGTAGAGAGCCATGGTTTGTATGTGTGTGTGTGTGCTCGTGTGTGCATGTGTGTGTGGGTGGGTGTGTGCGTGCGTGAGTGTGTGTGCGCATTTGTGTGTGTGTATGTGTGTGTGTGTATGGGAGATGGGGTCGAGGGGCCAGGGAAGGTCAGAGAAACACAGACAGTGAAGAGGGAGTTCTGACATCATGCTGCTGCTGCATTATTTAGAAATCTTACATTATTTAGAGACATTTATTCTTTGGATACAGGCTCACATGTCTGCATCCCTCCTATAGAGTCTATACCTGACTTTCCAAACTTAAAGTTGTGGACTGGTTTCGACTGCGTATCCAACGAGCGAGTAGAACACATTACATGTGCCAATGACATTAATTAATTTTCATGATTGACCTGGTCAGGGCTGGAGCGTATTAAAAATGGAGTTTAGACAAAGGTAAAGTCAGTGATGTGTACGTTAGTGTTGTTTGTCTTGTATTAGTTTGTGACCTGTGAGCTGCTAAGCCAACATTCCTGACACTAGACCCTTTGTGATCTAGCATCTTGATTTATAACTGTTATTAAATTACATCCATTCTCTCAGTATATGAACTGTATGAAGGAGTGGACAGAGCCTCAACAGTGGTTGGATGGCCATCTGGAAGGCAGGAGTTTGTTTTTTGGTCATTTTCATCCCTCCTTTTCAGAGGGTGACCATGTTTGGACAACATTACCACTAATCTGCTGACAGAGTACGACAGTAAACTTGAAACATCAATGGGACGAGCTCATGATGGTCTTCATTATGTAACCTATCAGCCGTAACTTGTTGATCTGTCTGTCAAGAAATAAAAAACTTTCATTTAATAAACAGAAGCTCTGGAAGTCACAATCAGCTGATGAGTGAGCTTTCAATTACACCTGTCTACCAGATACAGTCAAGACATGTCAAAGCCTTCTGTCGATCCTAAAAGCATAAAGACGTGACCAAGAAGTTCACCAGTACTCTCATTAGAGTCCCAATAAAGCAAATGAGACCAGAATGACCCCTGGTTAAAAAACTATGACTTGTGCTGCCTTCACGTTCTGTTGGAAAGATGATCCTTTCTACTGGTGAATTTGAAGGGATAAGTGTGTTGTGTTCAGGTGCTTCTGTTGTCAGCAAGAAATGAAAAAATGGCTGACACAGTTTATTGTGACCTGCTACATGGGTAAAAACAGTTTTAGACCTGTTCATTCATCTGCCACAGCCTTTTTTTTTTTTGCAAATTGCGTATAGTATGAATGTCATTGGCTAACAGCAGCAGAACGCTGATAAAATCATTGTTTATCATTGGCCATGAATCCCTCGTTTCCCTCCGCCATGTTGAAAAGATTAAAGGTTATTTGTCATTCCAGCTCGTGTATCCAAACTTTTTACCCAGTTCTCCAGTGGAAAATACAATGTGAGGGGCATTCATGTGCAATGTTTGAGTTCGTAAATAGTATTTATCATAATTCCCATAACACCTAAAGGCAGGATAAATGTTTCTGGAGAGAAATTCAGAGAAAATCGATTGTAGCTGAGATACTTACCTTCACTTCCAAGCCACTGTTGCTTTTGTAATATATTTACGTGTGCCTGTGCTGCATGTGCCTATTTTACCATGGTGATAAAGTGATGGCACGCTGTGAAACCTGACATATTTACAGGAAATGGTGCAATAGATTGATCTGTACCCGTACGTGAGGGTTCCATACCTTCATGACCCACAGTGTCAAGAGAAAGGGAAACCATGTAAATAATGTAGAAAATAAAACTACGCAATTGGACTTCTTCCATAAAATTCCATCTAAGTTTCAGATTTAGTGCATGATCACTGCGGTCTGTCCTGAGAAGGATCCGGTCTTTGTGATGGCACAGAGCCACCAGTGCTCAGTGTGCACTGAGACATTCAGCAGTGGGAGTACGATGGTATTAACTTGCCAGGTCATGCAGACTTATTGATCTATGGAAGGAGTTCACCAGCAGTGACCTTCATGATTTGAAGAATATAATTAAATATGTATTATTATAGACCTTTCCAATGATGCTTATGGATGCAGAAACATTTGGAAAATGTCAGGTTCTCTCATTTCTATATTGCTGATGAACCCTCCCTTATTGTAATAGACCTGAAGGAACAAATGCAGTTGAGTATAGGTTATACCATTTCCCACAGTCCAAATAACATATTTTATCTGCCTGAAATAATCTTTGTCTTTGTTTGAACAGATGGTTTGTTTATCCATATGTGCATAAATAAATGACTATTATATTTTGAATTGGACGGAGACCCACAATTAATTAATGACAAGGATTAAAAGATTAGTTATTCCACTCAATGTGAATTTAGTAATACATTTCAATCCTTGTGTTACCTTTGCACAGCATCTCAAGGGGGAATTTTTGGTTTACTGCACGCAACTTAAATATGAGCCCAAAATAAAAGAAAGAAAAACAAACAGAGGCAAATATGTGAAGAAATGTGGGCTGTGTAGACACTGGATGAACCGTATGAAGAACAGACACTTCCTCGTGCAGGATATAGTTTGGTTGTAAGGTTTCTAATAAAAGCTCTCTTATTTTAATTTGGCCATCATCAGACTTGGACTGTTTCTGTATCGTTGTAAAACCCAGGAACAGTTTCCCTGCTGAGGCTTTTCATTTCTGTAGTTTTCTGTGATTGAGTTTATCAAAAGAGAAGTCAACCGTTTTCCCTTCATGCCCCACATCGTCCACAACCTTTCATAATAAGCTATGCTGAATTCCACCTGATAAACAAACCCGTTAACCATCGGTCTGCTTCAACGCTGACATGGCCGCAATCCGTGTCTAGATCCTTTTTTTTTTTGTTAATTTCCTGTGTTGTTAGATTAGCTGATGAAAAAAATAAGAGATACCATCAGTCATTGCTGAGAGAGTGCCAGACTGAGCACAAATATTTGTCATTTCATGAAGTATTGATGACTCTCTGTAATCTAGAGATGGTATTGTCATGTTTGTCATATTGCGCTATTGATATATTGTGAGTGCAAATAGCTCCATTTATGCATACAGTGAGATTACATGTGTTTATTGATTAACACTACAAGGGCACTCAGGAGAGCACATACCTCCACCAAGGCCCCAGTTGTAGACAGTCAAAACATCAAAGAGATGTGGGTGAAAACAGCAGCTCCCTGGTGGCAGTAATAATTGATTGGATGATAGGTATACAGGGATGATCAATGCATTAGACGGGTCCAAGATACAGCAACATAAAAGCTGCAGAGAAAAAATGAAAGAGGAAAAAGATAGTAAAGTACAGCGTTGAAAGTTCAGTTCCAGTGGCATCTAGTGATGAATTGCAATAAGCCGCATCCTCCCCTATGGTGGCTGATACAAATACAACAGAAGCCCCTCTCTGCATCCGCTGTTGGTTTTGATAGAGGCATTTATTGAACTTCCCTTACACTATCTCAGAATGACATCAGGCATTTACCTCCAAAGTCTTATAACACACACACACACACGCACACACACACACAATACTTTAAGTTTCACCACTCGTGCATCTTCAGTTTGCTATCACTGTAGGAAATACCTTTTATTATATCTCCCCATCAAAGATACTGTTTTATGTGACACACTTGGACTCAGAGTCCTGGTTTGGTACATTTTTACATGTAGTTTTTAACGCTGGGCATCTTTTTTTTATTATTGTTATTTTGTAGCTCTTATTTTCTAACAGGTGTTTACTCCCGAGTGTGAAGTGGCTGGGATGAAAATCAGCACCTCCAAGTCTGAGGCCATGGTTCTCAGTCGGAAAAGGGTAGAGTGCTCACTCTGGGTCGGGGGGGAAGCCCTACCCCAGGTGGAGGAGTTTAAGTATCTCGGGATCTTGTTCACGAATGAGGGTAGGATGGAGCGGGAGATCGACAGGCGGATTGGGGCGGCGTCTGCAGTATTGCAGGCGCTAAACCGGTCCGTTGTGGTAAAGAGGGAGCTAAGCCAA
>JAPQRQ010000022.1:34742854-34756983 GCA_037367365.1 Apogon talboti
GGGGGGTTATAGAACATATTGTGTTATATTTCACAACACAATATACACTTTAATCTTAATTAACCCTGAAACTTAGATGTAAACGTCACATCCCAAAAAGTACCAAGACCATCAGATATGAAATAGGTTGACCACTGGGCAAACGGAGGTTTAGTTCAATAGGTAATGCTTCGGACTGCAACGCAGAAGACGGGGGGCAGCGGTAGGTAAAGCCACCGTTGATATATCTAATCAACATACCAGCAAAAGTGGAAACTGACCCAACTTTATGAGCTGGTATGATACAAACATGTCATTAGAAAAATGTACAATGATATTCTGATACACAGGATACTGTAGGATGAAATGGGTTACATACATTTACATACTGTAAAACAGCAGCAGTTTTTATACTCATGAATCCAAAGAATTAATATATATGACATCAGTGTTTCAGGAGGTCACAGCCACACTGAAAGCACAAGACAAAATGTCACAAAACACTGACAGAAGCACCATATGAAGGCATGAGAGGACTTTAACAGGCCAGAGGAGTCAAAAACAAAGGTGAGCTGTAACGACAGATTGGACCAGAAGCCTTTAAAAAGCACAAGCAATTTCCTCCCCACAGCAGCAAACCAATAAGTCAGAACTCCTTGAGTTTATGGCACTCACTAAAATGTTCCGTTTTGTGTTTTAGCCACATTGGGCTGTTACAGTATCATGAAAGTTACACAGTTTTACTTAGTTTAGTGGAAACGCAATTCATCTGATTCTTGGAGCACAGCTACATTGTCATGGGAGTTAATTTTACTACCTTAGATTTTGCAAAATGGCATTTTATGTTTATGGTCTGTTTTTATAACGTGACTGTCTGTTGAAAGGCTGCTAAAAATGATCACAACTTCTACATATATGCAAATCAAATTTGAGCATTTTATCAACAGTTTTTGGGCATTGGATCAGCAAATATTAACATTAAGCAGCATTTAACTGTGGTATCAGGATCAGTATGTGATGTGACAAAGTGGTACTGCCATGTCTACTTACAGGCCTGATTTCCATACCACTTCTTTTTTTTGTAGTCTGTTGAACATGCAGGCTAAAAGCACTGTCATTACTGCATCCCGCTCTTATAGCGGTGTGTCTGCCCATTCAAGTGGGCAGGTGGGTGTAGGGCTGCGAAATAATGATCACTGAGAATTCTATAAAAAGGAAACTGTTGTGAGCATTTGTTAGTCACAGTGGAGGAGCGATTAAGCAGACTGATGGAAAGTGTCCCGTGTGAGCAGACGTGTCAGACTCCAAGAAAGTTTGCGATTGGCGTAATGGGCCAAATATCTGCTCTGCTTGGCTCCTCTCTCACTTCCACTCCACAACGCTCTGCTCAATTAATCCAGAGCCTCTTAATGACCCTCGAAGGTGACTCACTAGATAAGTGCAATTACACTGGAAACAAGGGTGCTGCCAATTAGTCCTCAAGTCTCCCTCCATCTTTGCGGTGGAGGCGGGGCCCGTCCCAGCGGGTCAGCCTGTTTGTGACTTCATTAGCAGACTTCTAAAAGGGGAAAATGAACGGCTGGCCTAGATCACACTTCTGTGCGCAGGGATCAACGCTGCAGAGCACGGGTTTGTCCTGAGATGTTCAGAAATGACTGAGGAGGCAGAGGAACAGTGAAGGAAGCAAAATCTCACAACTGCACTTCAAGGCGTCCCACCTTCTCTGGCTGTCTGCATCGATTAGGGACTTGTCAACTGGGCGGCTGCAGTTTGAGTGCTTTCTGTTATTTTAAGCTTAAAGACCCAAGGGAAGCTAAGTTGATGTCTGAGTTTGTTACATCAAGCAGTGATAGTGGTAATGATGATGATGGTGGTGATGATGATGGTTCCAGTGACAGCAGAGAGGAGGTCTCACTCCTCATCCTTTCCCTTCTCTTCCCCATAATTCCCCCCTTTGCTCGTCTCTAATTGCTCCCCCATTGTTCCTTCCGGAGAAAATTGTTAATGAGAATTTCCTGCTATGTAGACGTCAGGGGCCCAGTCACTTGTTGTCTGCCAGGGCAGAGTCTGTGAGTAATGGGTGTGACTAATGCTGCTTGGCAGCTTCCACTCTGGTCCCTCCCTACCATCTGTCCCCTGCCACCCCTCTGGGTGCACTGGGGTGCTCTCAGCAGGTCTCAGTAATCAGACACACATGTATGTTCACACACACAGGCACCAGCAATTTCAACCATTTGACAAAATCCAAACAATCTAGGAATTCAAATGTGTGACTTTCACAGACTCTGTGCTTCTGCATCACAAGAACGATCGTATGAGTCACCTTCACAACTTAGTCATCAACTCATTATTTTACTGCGCTCTGTGAAATGTATGACTGAATGCACAACAGACCCCGTCCTCTCCTTTGGATTAAAACATTTCTCCCCCATTGTCCCTCTGAACAGAAAGTATCTGTGGAATGCATTACAATATTTTCTGCCATTTGTTTAAAAAAACATACTTTTGGAAAAAGATTACAGATCAGCCAAGTGACAGCCATGACGAGTTACTGGATCTGATATTCAGAAGAAAATATAGAAATGGTCAAGACTTTGGCTCTGATACAGGCGACCGTTCCCTACATGTGTTTACATCCAGATGTTTTTATTTACATTTTCATATTTAAAAAAAAACAACAAAAAAACAAAACAAGTGGAAACACTGACAATTTAGAAAAACTTGAATTATTGCAAAAATAATGAGTCTCACATTGTGGTGAATATTTTCTACTGACAGATTTTCTTTCAATTTGATTTCTTTTATTTATTATTGGTTTTTATTATATCTAGCAGGGACAGTGAACAATACACATACTGTACGAGAAATACAGAAGAGCTCCTTTTCATCTGTAGTCTGTGAATCCTTAAAGCCGTCTTTGACATCTTACAACATGAGTGTAGCTGTACTTGAAGTGCAACACTGATGAAGAGCCCACATGGCCCAGGGTGAGGGTCCGGTCCAGATGCACTGCAGGTCATGGAGTAACACCTTTGCCTTGTGCGTCGTCTGCTTCGCTGCAGACACTTGTTCAGGACCCGTTGATGCGGGTTTTCCACACACTGGGCCAGATACCCAGCAGGTAAACTATTCCTCTTCTAGCACCAGTTTTCAGCCTGCAGGTGAGCCTGACGCCGGCTGCACCTGGACCCATGCACCTGTGGGATCTTCTCCCAGTGAAGCCAGTGCTTAGGTCAGCAAACATTCAGAGAGTTTTACCAACTTCTGTTTGCTTCTCTGGAGAAATGTTCAACAACTTCCAAACTCTGAAGGGATCCTGGTCCTTCAGTTCAGATGTTCCTTTTGTTTAGACAACAATGCCATTTTTGGGGGTTGAAAACGCTAAAAAGTGAAGCCACCTTCCAAAGTGGAAATGTTAAAAAAGGCTCCACTGGGGCGTCACCGTCTACAGAGTTGAAAACACGAACCTGTGTTTTCATCCTGTCCTTTTTCCTCCTTTATTTCTGTCTGTCATTGTACAAATACCAGTGTATACTCTATATATAGTTTATTCTATATAGTATTGTACAGGAGTGTACATCACAGGCATGTGCCAGGACAGGAACACAACAACATGTGGGATTAGTTCCCTCTCATTTACAACCAAGACTCGTTACAGCAAATGTCACAAATCTTTATTGGGTGTAGTAGAGAACAGAGAACAGGAAGCCCAGTAGAACGGTTCTATGCAGGCGCCTGGTCTGGGGAGGGGGCACCTGGCGTACATACTACATCCATAAATAGGACATTTCACACACTTTGGCGTATCCATCTGTACACAGATTTTCCCACAAAACACACATCTAAATGCCAAATTAAAAGTGAGAGCGCAACGCGACTTTCGCCTTTTGGCTTCAGATGGTTACTGCCTAAACGTAGCCTGAGGCTCAACAGTTTACTATCGTCATTGTTACGACAGAGGGGGAAAACAATCATTCACCAGCTTTGAGTGGTGTTGATAAGGAAAATGATGCAGTTAGTCTCTACTTATGTCCTATTTCAACACCCTTATGAATGGATGATCTGTATGTATGCTACTTTAATTATTTATTACTTTTATCATGCAGTTTATGAAGATTGCTATTAAATATTACTCAGTATCATATGTGAATATAAAAACAAAATTAAATGATGACTAATAATAGATTTTGGCAGAAGTGATCAAGTCAAACACATCCTGAGAGATGCTAAAGGTGGCACATCAACAAAAGGGAAAGTGAACAAGTGCAAAAGAAACCAAATTAGTAAATTATTGTGTGTCTGCATGGGAGGAGTGACAAGGGAACTGCAAAAGTCTCTTGACTTGCCCTGGGTTAGGGTTAGGGTTAACCCTGGACCTGCTCTGGGTTAGGGTTAACCCTAGACCTGCCCTGGGTTAGGATTAGGGTTAACCCTAGACCTGCCCTGGGTTAGGATTAGGGTTAACCCTAGACCTGCCCTGGGTTAGGGTTAACCCTGGACCTGCTCTGGGTTAGGGTTAGGGTTAAATTAATTTAATTTAATTAACCCTAACCTTGCAGCCATGTGCGTCACTCTGAGGGACTGTAAATCAGTGTCCACTGCAGTAGGAACTGGTCCTTGGCCTTGTTCTGGTTCTCTAAGGCAGTTTTTGATTGAAATCCTCAGAAGCCACAGCTTTAACGATTTTCAGGAGCCTGTTTCATTTCCACACAGCTACAGTAATATTGTTATTTGGAAAGCAATTCATCTGGTCTACTCAGAGGAAAATATTTACTTCCTTAGTGACTTGATGTTTAGTTTGACCGAGTATTCCTTTGAACATTTTTAAAGTCTAATTCAGAAAAGGATTTGACCAGCTTTTTCAGCGCGTGCAGTTCTAGTTGTGAATGTTTATTTCAACCCAAATTAAACGCCATATTCATGTGATCAGCACGAACAACAATTTGAGTTGACGTTTCAGGTCTGACTCCACTCTGGGTCCTTCCATGGCAGAGCTATCATGTGGACTTCAGTGTGCACTGCGGCAGCGGTGGGGGTGGGGGTGTTTTCACTGTGAATAGCCTGAGGCACAGTCAGTGTCATTCTGCCTTCCAGTCATTAAATGAAAGCAGCTTTGGCAGGAAGACTGTCGCCCCCTAAAATAAAAATTGCCAGTTATTACCTTTCAAATGTTGAGTGCAGTTTTGGATGGAATATTTTTATCTTTTTTATTCTGTTGAAAACTGAAGCCTGATTCCACATTAGGCTCAGACTGAATGTAATTTAGGAGTTGCATCATGCATCATGCATGGCATTTAGGGCAGAAATTATGGAAGGTTGTAAAATATTCTGCAACGGACTGTAGTACTGCGGATTTGTTTGCTACTGACCTCCATTATTCCAGCTAATCTGCAGAGTAAAGAGGAGTTAATTATTTAAAACCAGCTTTTCAGCATCAGAATGGAGAACAGATGCCAGAGCCAGTCACTTTAAACCAGAGGACTGACTCTATTGAGTTTCAATAGCATATTGATGGCTGTTAAAGACTGTTCTGAATTATACTCAATGCAGTCACCAAACCATAATATCCCATGATGCACTGCTGCAGGGCCAAATGATAATACTCACAATTGTAAATACAATTCAAAGGTGTAAACATTATGCAAATAGGGGATTATGTTCATTAGCTGACACATTATTGAACTCATAACCCTCAATGTGTTGCTGTTGTTCTTCATCCAGTAATGTTTTTTAGTCCTCACAGTGAAATACATCACATAGGCTGCTTTTATGCTCTACCTTATGAGCAATACACAGACTGCCATGCATCAAGAAATGGATTGGCTATGGATATTTTCAGGGTCACTCTGCTGGTCCATAATCTTATTTGGAGTGAATGAAATAAACATATCCGTGGGAATTGGACACAGCTAATTCTTATGGGAGCCAATTGATTTTCTGTAAAGCTGGGTATGGAGAGCAGCATGAAGACACTCCGCTGATGAGAACCTCCAACAGTCTGTCTTTATCGGCCGGCTCACAGCTGAGAAGAGCAGGTATTTGCGGCATAAAAGCAAAGATGAGTGCTGACTTTGACCTTCAACTCCTCTTACAAAGTTGAAGATTTCTGATTGCATTTTAAAGTAATGACACAGCTTTTTTGCTCCTGCAGACACCGACTCCAGCTCTGCATGTATCTAAACACCAGTAAAGAATATCTTAGTCTTTTTATTGTAAGACTTTTTTTATAGTTGCTTTTAAGAAAATTTCGTACATTTGCAGAGACTGAAGAGGACAAATCAATGTGACCACATCCAATATTCTATGCCAACACAGCAATGAAGTGAATCCTGACCATTTGGATTCCACCTTTTAAAGCATTCTTTATGTTTTCCATGAATCACCTTTTTACGTTCAGTTTCAACAGCCGACCAGTGAAAATGCCCGCATGCCCTCAGGTGCAACTACCATTCTGATAACTTCACTTACCTTTAAGATGCACTCACTCAGTGCATTTCAAACTTATCAGACTTATTTGAAGCACTGAAAGAAGGCTGCTATGGCAACTAGACCAGTGGAAAACGCGTTCCCTTCATCACAAAGGCAACAGCTTTCATGCTGCTTTACATTCAGCATAACACGCATCCTCTTTGTCAAGATGTGAAGTGACATTTCTTGGTGGTTAAAGTTCTCTGCTGTATGTTTCCATGGAAACTAATTATATGTCTGGCTATAAAGTCTAGTCAGTCAAAGTGTTATTACATATTCATTAATCTTATGTAAATATACAAGATTTAACTAGAGTCAACAGAGTTTAATGAAACTCCTTCAGCTTTCCCTTTTCAGATTTCCTTTTTTTTTTTTACCCAAAACTATTCATAGTTTTGAGTAAACATAATGATATTAATCAACATCTGCAGAAGCTGAAAAAAACACAAACAACAGTTCTATGACTTCATAATCTTTCTGCATACACTGCCCTGCACAGAGGAGCTTAGCCGGTCCCGAGTTCCTGGAATCAATAGTAATTCAGCCAGAGCCAGAGGGAAGAGAGTTAATTATCTGGAGGTTCTCAGGTATAATTGAACAGATGTGTTTTGAAATTGGTCAGCTCACCATTGCAATGCCAGTGGTAATATCCTCCCACACCCAGATGGAGAGAGCAGAGAGTCACCCAATGACTGTACAGTAGACATGAAATACAGTTGTGTTCCACCCGAGAGAGGGCTGGAAAGGCAATTAACCTTTCACCTCTCTGAAACACTAGCCACACGCTGCTTTGCACCAGCTAGCTTCAAACTTTTAACCTTACAGGACCTTGATTAGCAGCAGCTCCAGCCTGTTTTGAATGGAGTTAGCTCAGTGCTGTCATCCATCATTCATAGCCTGAGTGTGCTTTGGCCAATCCCCTGTGGTCTCAGTTCTGATCTGTGTGGGGCCCTCCAGCCACAGGCTGCTGCTGGTGATAAGAAGATGGCGGTGGTGGGGCCTGACGAGTGGCATCTTCCCTCCATCACTTGTCCCATTTCATTTCCCTGCTTTAAAGAGGCAGCATTAGGATGCACTGTCCTCAGGCTTCTCTCTCTCTCTCTCTCTCTCCCTCTCCCTCCCTTTCTCCCTCTCTCCCTCTCTCAATGAAAACCAATCAATAAGGCAGCCCACAGGTCAACCAGTACCAGACACAGCTTGAATACTCATTTTTAAATACTTTACGTTGGATTTCACCACAGTGGAAACCCTGCTGTAAATATTGCCATAGATTTTTAAGACGGTACAATAAAATCCAACGGGGAAATTGATAAAGATTAAAATAGGATCACTGATTCACTCGGCTATGCATTCTACATTGTGTATCTAGACTTCAGGCAACATCCAGCCGATTGCGTTCAGGTTGCAGACAGAGGTCGAGAAAAATTGTGGAGCACAACTACAGACAAAGTATTTTAGGTAGCATCCTCACTCTGATCACAGCTAATGAATGTAAGTACTGCTGGTGTCTGGCATCCCTTCCAAATGCAGAAAGAGCCTTGATCAAAAGGACAGAGACATGTTAAGATTTTATTAAAATCTTACATTAGCATTTGTGCAATAAGACAATTGTCTAAATGTGTATTGTTTCTGACTATGCCGATTTATATTGTGGTTACTTAGCTATGTTTTGTTATTAGCTGGAGCGGTGCTTTTGCCCCCCAGTTTACTGCGCATGTGCAGGATTACCGGACATAAACAATAACATGCAACATATCCATACAAATATGTCCATCATTCAGTAGAGGCGCTATGGTGCCAAATTTGAATCTCTCCCATTGAATGGAGGAGTTCGTTAAAATACAACGTCAGCGAAAACACTGACTCAGCATTTGGGAATTTTCAATCCAAGATGGCGACTTCTGGTTTGTTTAGGGGTGTGGCCATAATAATATATATAACTCTGACAATGAATGTGTCTATTGATGTTCATGACTATGACAAACTTTACGTGAGACGAGGTCCCATTGGCGTAATGTATTTCCACTTTTCAAGGGGTCGCTGTTGCGGCATTTTTTTACGGACATCTATAAAACCTATATGTAAATTCAATTGCACACACTTCTGAATTTTGGGCAAAATTTGGGGAGTTTTCGTAAATGTTCAGGGGGTAAAATTTGTGCTCAAAGAGCAAGAGAAAGAAAAAGAAACATTGAGAAGATTAAAGAAAATAATAATTTTAACAAAAACAATATATCTGTTTCCGTAGCAACCACATATTACACCTTTTTTGAAAGTTCTCGAGGTCCCCCATGGTGACGTGGGGTCAAATATCAATGATGTGTACTTACACACACGTGGCTGACCCCGAATGGGCTTCGACCCATTGACCCCCATTCATTCCAAGTAGTTGTAAATATATGGGTTTTTTTATACATGACATGTACATGCTCAGACAGGGCTCACCACCGTAAGGGAGAATTTGAGTGACAGTGGGACAGCGTTGCACTCATCTTTGACTTCCGCCTGGGTTTCACCCATTCACTTCGATTCATTCTTAGCAGTTATAAAGATGTATGTTTGCACATCAGGGCATTTTGCACTCTCGCACATGTGCACTTGCGCGCCATTAGAGTACATGCATACAGGAGAGTGCTCTTTTTGTGCCCACTTTCGTGGCCGTGCTCCACACAGCTGAGCAGACGCAACGAGTCCTGTCTCAGTGTTGGCTTGGGAATCATCTGCATCACAGTTCCAAATAAAAGAAAAATATAAAATGTCATTACGTATGGTATGGAGATTTAGAAATGTGTTAATTAAAAATACTGAAAAATAATATTGTATTGTGATATATATAATTAAAATGAATACAATATGACATAAAATCAGCCATACTGCCCTTATCCACACGGAAGCGTTTTTTTCTCCACATATAACATGCATTTTGAGAGAAGTTGAGTTGTTTTTAGGAGTAAATGGAGTGGAATTACTTCATCATAAGAAAGATCCAGAGCAGACGTCCATAAATGTCCCCTGTCAACCTGTGCTCCATAGCACATGCAAACGTTACTACAGACAGCCAGCTGCCTAACCAAATGCCTTTGTCTTTCAGTCCCTAAACCAAGCACAATCACTCTGCAGTGGACTTCTTTTTTTATTTGACAGGCAGCTCCCTCTTCTTTGCCACCCTATAGCCATTTCTCCATCACCAAACTCAAGTGCACATTCTTCACCATGCTCCCTGTTCACCACTGATTTCAACCTATTCATGCAGCCTTGTTCATTTCTTTCTGCCAAGCAGAAGCCTTTGTGTGCTCTTTTTAAGGTGAATTCATTCCAACATATATATATGATGCACAGTGCTGAAGTTTATACATCTAACATAGTTTTGTGTGTGTACCTTTTTGAGGAGTTTGTTTTGATCTTAGCTCATCAAAGTGTGGGGGTCGGTCCCCCTTTTTGCCACCACCATAACATTACGGTCAAGGTCGTAGACTCTGAATGGCACACTTTAAATAAAAGGAAAGCTTTTTAGTGCAAGAAAAATAATCTGCTTCATGATTCGACATCATGGAAATATTACTGATGTGATGCTTTGAGCCAGCCTTGACACCTGGAATTAATACCAATACTAAAAGTAAAAAGAGTGCTGGTGGAAACGGAAAATATCCATGAGTCTTTCCAGTCCCTTTCAAACAGCTTTCCCTTTGATTATTCATCTCTGGAACAAACCTTCGTAGTTTGTAATACTCATTAGCAGTTTGGCCCAATTAATTCCCATGACCTCAACAAAATATGCAGTGGAGGAGGGTGACTTTAGGTCTTCTGCACAGGAATTTAATTACTTTGCATGTGTGTTTTTTATGTTACGCTAGCCACAAGGGACCATTTAAAAGCGGAGGTCTCTTTATTGATTATTTTATTCTCTTCTGCTCGGTCCAATCTAACATTATACGATAGGAAAGGCTGTGTTTGGAATTATCTAAGGCTTCTCATGTGTCATTTGCTTCTTTCTACTAATTGCTGATACAAAGCAAACTAAAAAGGTGTCTTCAAGGTATCTTATATTCTGATTAAAACCTCCTGCCACAAACAGTTCCTCTGAGATCAACTATTTTCACATCACTATTTTTCTTCTTCCTTGTGTTATGTGACTGTACAATTAATGTGAAATGTTGACATTTGTACTTTTTAGGAAGCAACAGGTACATGCAATCTCAGTGTTTTCTGTCACTAAAGACTCTGCAGCTTCTTCATAATATCCTTTTTTTTTGCAGTTTGAGCCATTCTACAGGGAAGGTTAACAGACAGGAAAGGCAGGGGTGTATCAGAGAATGTTTAGGCATCAGAATTTTACAGCATGAGTGTGGGACAAAAGTCAGAATCAGCTTAGTGTCCTCCCGGGGGTGTTAGGGTTAGGGTTAGGGCCAAAAACATGTTGATAACTTAGCAGACTGTGCTAACCACAACATGGTATTTTGTCCCATGTTGTAACATTACTGGTAAGTGTGCCTCAGATTCAATGTGTCACAGTAAGAGCAGATGTTGAGGATTCTGTACCAAACATCCTTATAAATGGACTCTAGTCCCCTATTTGGGTCAATCACAGATAACTGTTGCAATGGTATTTAACCCATAAAGACCAGCGTTACCTTTCTAGTTGTTCCCAAATGATTTGTTCTCTCTCTTTAACTTTTCTTAAGTATTTTATCACCATTTATTCTAATATTATCCTCTGTATTGTGCTTTTTTCAAGTGAATATCTGGTATTTTCCTATATTTAATTTACTGATCATATAGATGTTCATAAAAACTCAGATTAAAGTTGAGGGTCATTATATCCGAAATAGAGAAAACTGAAGAAAACATGACTATCAGCATATAGCAGATATCATTAAAGCTATCCCTACTGATTGGACATGTCAAACAGCACTTAGTAAAAATGGGAACATGAACAACCCGCCTCCCTCCAAAGTCCCACCCACTTTCCCCTGCCTGACCTCTGACACTCCCCTCCTCCCCTGATGCATGCATGTTAGCTAGCCAGCATTATCTATTAGCTGGAGAAGTGCTCTACCAATGTGCTGAAGTAGCTCTGGTTACTGTAGGACCAACACAGTCCAACACAACCCTGGAGTTGGGTTTGAGAACAGAGCTAATGACAACTTCACAATAAACACTGAAGCTGCTGCAAGCGCTGACGCTAACACCTATAACACTGTCCATAATGCTACAGCTAAATCTAAAGCCATGGCTAATGCTACACGCTTGGTTTGTTTGCACTAACGGTGAAGTTAACGCTGACACTATCGCTAACACCCATAACACTGTCCATAATGCTACAGCTAAATCTAAAGCCATGGCTAATGCTACACGCTTGTTTTGTTTACACTAATGATGACGCTAACGCTAATCTTCATTGCACAAATACCATAACATTATAGAACTCTAGTAACTGATAGCATCTGGAGGCTGCCTTTATCACATGGAATATTGTGTTCTATGATTAGACAAACTTAAAGTACCAGTCAGCAGAAACTCCACCCACCATCATCCTTTTCAGCTCCCGATACATATCTTGCCTCGTTGCCGCATTGATAATTCTCTTGTCTTTTAGTCTTTTAGTGCGTCTTATTCTCTGTGACCGGCTATATTATATATATATATATATATATACATATGTATATATAAAATCATGTATCAGTAACTCATGTACAATTGTTTGCAAAAACATAAAATAAAAAAGCATTTTGTTGTGGGTGGCCGAAGACAGAGAACACACTCAGTCTTTAAGTTCTTCCTCTGTCTCGTTCTCTCTTAGATCCTAATAAGGGTGATCAGAGCTGAACGGCCTAACAGTCTGACCCTCATTATAACTAAGTAATAAGTAAAAGACGCCAGCGGACCAGGCCTCATTAGACCTATAGCTGGAATACTCGTCAGGGGTCATCACCCTGGACATCTTGCCTGCTCACGTCTCTTCTGCTTTTCACATTGTTTCAAAGCTAAAGAAGAAAAAAAGAAACTTCTGTTCTTCAGCCAGCAGCATCTAAATTAAACAGATGAATTTCTAAGACCTGTGTGGTTTGTGAAATCCACTGCTCTCTCCTGCTATTAATATGGTATGTCTCTTCTGGCTGATAATGTTCTATATGGCTAAAATTTGTAATGCATGGCTGATGTCTGACCAGTGTCTGACTTGCGTGGTTCACTGGAGAGGCCTTCATCTACCGATATAAACTATGCTGCCCATGAGCGATGACAAGCTGTCCAATCCCCATCAATCACTCTCATTTTTTCTCGTGCACACATATAGTATATTCTTATTGATCCCATTTACATACAGATTCAATGCCGTGCAGCCATCTTGCAGGTCGGAGACAAGGACAGCACTGCAACAGGAATGCTTGTTATTTATGAGCTCTCAGTAGACAATTGCACAACAATCATCTGTAGAGCTGAAAGAAGTAGTTCAGCTATGTTTTCATGATTTTCACAAAACAAATCATTTTCCTCAAGTACTCACTACTCAACCAAATAGCTGCCATTTAGAAATTGCATTTTGTGACAAAAGCCCATTCATTTCACTTCTGTAACATAATTCTGGCCAAAAAAGAGAAGTGAATATTGAAAAAGCATGAAAATCTCTTATGAATACAATTACATGGCCCTCAGTAGACACATTTGTCTGACTCAGAGCAGAAAGGTATTTTTTTTATAAGGTTTAGGTGCTGGGCAAACACTGTCATAAATCCCCATCACTCATTATGATTAAACTACTGCTCATACTAGCTTACATAAGCTAAAATGAACAATATTTTTACTGAGCAGAAACAGGAAGACACAGGCTGTCAAGCTGTCAGGATAAAGGACAGAAGATGTTTTATTAAAACCTACTGCAACTGGAGTTTTCTCTACTTTGAATACTTAGTTTTAATAAGAAAACATTTACTGTCTGCCCGGAGTCTCCTGGCTGTGTGAGCTTCCATTCTATACATTAATGATTACAGTATTTCTACAGAATCACTCATGTGAGCTTATTATGGGGATCTGTCCATGGTGCTGAAGTCTACCGCTGACAAGTACCTTCCTGAGCTGCATCAGAGCTGCAGTCCTTCAGCTCTGGGCTTATAACAAATCAAGTCAGACTGTAATTTACTGACGCTGTTGGCTGGTTGCCGAGGACTACAGGTTCATGGAGCTCTCTAATTAAATACTCCCCTGTGAATTAATAAATGAATAAAACACTGAAGCATAGATTATATACACCCGATTCAGAAGCAGCCAGCTCTGATTATATCACTTTTATGTCTATATATGAAGGTCTGCGAGGCGAAACATTGTTAATAAAGTAGGTACAAGTGACTGACAACATACAGGATTCTTTGCATCCTTCACTGGCGCAGAGACATTGAGCCCCTATAAATTCTTCCTGAGTGCTCATGTTGGCAAGATGTGCGCTCCACTGGCTAAGCTAAATAATCGACCAAGTGGATCTCAACACGCTCTCAGAGGACCGAAGCCAATCCTGAGGTGACAGAAGTCGATGCAGGTGCTCAGTGTTGACACACACTGTCCAATCAACAGCATTTCTCCAATAGTAGTTTTAATGACACGCACAAACACGTCACACCGTCCTTTTGGGGACCCTTAAATGGACTCATAGGTACTGGGGGGGGGGGGGGGCGCTGGTTCCTCCTCAC
>JAPQRQ010000022.1:34773618-34784795 GCA_037367365.1 Apogon talboti
CGACTGGTGTTGGGATCGAACCCAGGACCTTCTTGCTGTGAGGCACGAGTGCTAACCACTGCACCACCGTGCCGCCCGACATGATCATGTCTTCAAAGAAATTCAGGATGAAAGAAAAAGAGACTGTGTGTTCAATGGTGAAATACAATTTATATGACTAAAAATACACCTTCAAAAATCCTGAATTTTATGTTGTTGCCCAGAATTGTAGTTTTCAAATTGAGTAGTTAAACTACAAAAAATGACCCAAAAAGTATGTGAACTACTTGACGCAGCACAAAATATGAATGTAGCTGAAGTACCAGCAAGTTCCAGCAGAATGGAGCTGAACTACGTAGTTGAACTCCATGTAGTTTAAGTCTCCAACACTGGCAACAACAGAGATGCCATCTGCTCTCCAACACCTTCACTTTCTCTGTCCACACAGATGCACATATTTAGACACCTACAATTAAAACTATATTTAGTGACCCAACAAAAATAACAGTTAGGAAATTCCGGCTTAAAGGATGTCCCGTCTAGATTCACTTGTTCGCCTCTTTCATCCACATGTGAACATACAGTGATGGAATGTCATAGGTCTGCAGAAGGTCCCAGTCAATGGGAAAGCCAACTAGGTACCAGCACCAGCACTGGACCATTGGAGTGGAAAAGGGGTACAAGTGAAGTTTTCATACATCTTCACTCTTGAAAGCACTTTTAAAAGTCCCCAGTTTTCCAACCGAAAACAAGACGATAAGAAGCCCAAACATATAGCGAAACACCCGTTTGGCCAAATATCTGCATCAGTGTGGATTCTACCCATCACACACCAGGTCAAACCCAACTCTGAGGGAAACACTGAAAACCTGACCACTCAATTCTCCTTGAAAATACTACACACCTGAGTACGACGATGGAAAAAAGACAGAGGAGAGTGAGAGGAAGGACAGGGTTCCACAGACCACCTGAACCTTTTGGCTTCCCTTTGAACACCAATATCATATCAAATCTCCAAACAGACACCGATTCAAGCACCAGAGCCTTGGACCTGTTGACCTTACAAGACAAACAGTAACCCTATGAACCGGTTCAATTATTCTGTTGTCAGATTTGTCCTCTACTTGCTCCCAGACTTTGTGGGTTGAAGAACAAGGCTAAAATTATCTCACACGCCATAACAATTACATCTAAGCAGCACAATCATTCAGTGAAATGCACAGTTGTAATTACAGTCAGATCCACTTGTGCTTAATGATGTGATATTGATAAGAATCTTAACTTTCACACAGTCGACTGTTTGTTGCCGGCTTTCCTTCCTGGTGTTGGTTGTGGTAGCAGTATAGAGATAGATCCCTTTATCATCCCATCATCATATCATTCCAGGACACATGCAAAATAACAGCGCACTTGGACGAAGTTTCATTGCATGATTCGATCATAGTATAAAATATGTAAAAAGTGTTATGTTATATAAAAGTGCTGTGTGCATACCATCTAAGTCTAAAACCTGTGTAAAAGTCAATAAATAGTTCTAGCAGTGGATTTTAGGGTCTTTGATCCTAGTCCTATTTCTCTATGGATTAATAAAGTTGATCAGAATCTGTATCTCGTCATTTAAAATGATAGTTTGCTGTTCATTTTCTGCGACTGGTCACCTCACCCCCCTTTTGCATGGACTTATAACAGTCAGAATATTGGCATTGACACAAGAGTTAATGACCGCTTTTGGGATGTCTCTTAGTCTGACTGCATTTTAACATTTCATAGATCAGTATCTTGAACTTGCCTCATGATAAAGACCTCAGTTTCCCCTCTGTACGCCCACCCCCCCAACACAAACCTCAAAGACTCACATAACTGCAAAAAACCCTAGCATCTCTACAACTGAATTGCTCACAGTTTATCATTTGAGAATCCTTATATTTCTATCCCCTACAGCCGTACATGCTGTGTTATCCGCCATTGTGTTTAATAAACATAAACAATGAGCTAGGGCAATTACTTGTGTTTCTGGGGGCTGTAAACCACAATTGAGAAATGTATCTTTAAAGTGCCTGTACGTGTAATAAACCCTCCAAAATACCATTCATCTCCAGCATGGGGAGAATTGTTCCGACTCTGGACTAAAAATAGTCGCAGTGTTACATGCAGCCGCTGCTCATTATTACTTTTATATCCTTAACTACTGCACTCTACTCCGCTGTTTTTGCAGTTAAAAGAAGAAACTTCATATGAAAAACAAGGATGTGAGAGCGGCTAACTGCGTGTGCTGCTGTGTTTTTGCCTCGGCAGTGGAAACAAGATGCTGAAAGCCAGTTGACTGTAGAGCAGAGGAACCTGAGGAACCAGAGGAACCTACCTGAGCACCGACTGCACCTCATCCTGTTCTGCTTTGGTTCTGCATCATCCACTGCAAAGCCAGACTGCAAACTGGGAGTAGCTGCTTTATCTAATTAAAGGGCTGTATCATTAACAGATAGCCACCCCTGGCAGTAGCTCCATGGTTTTTATGCCTGGGAAGAACAGAGACTTTAGCCAAGGATGTCTGATAGTAACAAAGCAGCTGCAGGCAACATGATCCAAACTCAAGGATGAAATGCCTCATTTCTGAGGCCTGGGTATCACCACTGATTTGATTAAGGATCTTTCATTTCTCATTTCAGCTTTGCTTGGATATGAAGGAGATTCAAATTATACAAAGAACCCTCTCGCTTTGCACATATTTGGAAATATTCATTTTTACATTAAGAAGAAATGACCGTCAAAGTGCTGTCCTTAATACGGGTGTCAACATTTTCAGTAGCTCTACTTTAATCATCTTTTTTTCTTTTTTTTTGCTATACTGAGCTGGCTGTATACACAGGATGTATTCACCGTTGCATCATTTATGTCATGTAGTGCTCATGCAATGTCATAATAAATGCCACACCAATTATTCAGAACATTTTGTATTGATAGTGGGAGAGTTATTCACTTATTCTTCTTTGAAGTGGATAATTTCTAAAAAATTTTAGAGTGTAATCATTTCCAAAGCTGTACAGATGAAGTGAAGACATAGACTGTATGCAGCCTACACATGAAGACACGACATGAAATATATGACAGTGAATCAGTCAGTCATCTGCTGAACCGCTTCGTCCTCCAGAGGGTCTCGGGGGCGGAGCCTCTGGATGAGTCGCTGGTTCAACAACCAACCACTCTCACATTCACACCTATGGGCAATTTAGATTAACCAATTAACCTATCTGAGCATGTGTTTGGATGGTGGGAGGAGCCAGAGAACCAGGAGAGAACCCACGCAGACATGGGGAGAACATGGAAACTCCACACAGAAAGGTCCCTGGTGTTGGAATCAAACCCATACAAAATATAGATTAGCACACATGGCCCAGCCAACAAAGAGTCCCGTGTGCAATATTTTTTATGCAAATAGTTCTATAAATTTTTTACCAAAGCCTTGTATTTATTAATTATATTGATTAAATTAATTGATTAATCCATCTATGCATATATTCAGGTTCAGCTGACTTAAATCTATAGACACATAACGTGGCTGAACCAAGACTTGACCAACTGAATCAACCCCAGATCATAACTCTGCCCCCACAGGCTGGTACAGTAGGCACTAGGCATGATGGGTAATCACTGCCCCCACAGGCTGGTACAGTCGGCACTAGGCATGATGGGCAATCCTGCCCCTCTTCTCATCCAGATGGATAATCACTGTAGAACGGGGTCAACCTGGACTCATCAGACCACATGACCTTCGTCCATTGAAATAGTCTAATCTTTGTGTTCTTTACAAACTAATGGTTGTTTAAGAAATGAGAAGCCACTCACTAACAGTTATGGTAAAAAAAAAATATAAAAATACACTTTTATTCAGGTAAAATAGATTAATTAATTAATTACACAAAGGAAGACTTATTTGTTAAATCCATGGTGACTGTTGTTTAGTTTGACAGTAAATAAAGAGTTGACAGGGCATGTGTTGTGTTTTTATTCATATTTTATAATGTTAACCTGACTATAGCTTTGCTGAACTTTGCAAAAGCCTGTTTCATCAGGTATGGGTGAGATGATGACATAACCGAGGCCACTGCAGCGGCTGTCTAGGTGACAGTGTATTGTTTGACACTACACACAGTGTCTGTTTAAAATGAAGTATTGGGTAATGTTGTGTTTTTTTCTGAGGCACTGATCCATAAGTGTCTACATTTTCACCCATCTCCAGCATGTCCTTTGGCTTCATAAATGGGCGCAAACGTAAAAGTTGCAGGTGTCCTTCTTTCCTCCTGCCTGGCCCAAAGTGAGCTCACTCAGGGAGTTGGAGTGTGAAAAGCCTCTTGTGAACCAAAACTGGAAGGTTTGAGAGATTGCAGGAGGTTGCAGCATGAAAGGAAGAGCTGCTGATTGTTCAGGCCCGTTACGACATTGGCTATAAACTTATACCACTAACGCTTACAGAGCAATGCACTGGGCCCACCACGGGAAACAAAATACCACAAGTTGCCAGGCTGTCAATATAAGCTCTACATCTATTTATATTTGGTTTGTGGCTGCAAACAGGCATGGTAGTAGAGAACATATTTTTAAGGGGTAAAAAAGCCAGTAGAACCAGTCTAGAATTAAACAAACCACTCACCATGGTCTCATATAAAAATCATGTCACATACTCATCCTCCAACTCCATTCCAGGTCCTTTATTGGTAAAACTGGATCTATACAACTGTTCCATGTCAACCAACCCATAAATGACAGAGACACACCTACGCTTTGGTTAAACATTTCAGTGTTTGTCCCATTTTTAGGGCAGCTATATGCACTGTTTGTCAAGGCTTTTGAGATAGGTCTGCACAATATATTATTTTGCCATCAACGTTGTAATATAAATGTGTCACAGCACTGGAGACACAACACAAACTTTTCCTCTGCTACTGGGGGAAAACATCCAGTCTGGACAAAAGACAGTCGAGTCAGTCAGTCAGCTTCTGAACAGCTTCATCCTCCAGAGGGTCGCAGGGGCGGAGCCTATCCCAGCTGCCTATGGGTGAAGGCGGGGTTCACCCTGGACAAGTCACCAGTTCATCGCAGGGCCGTCATATAGAGACTAACAACCAACCACGGTCACATTCACACCTATGGGTGATTTAGATTAACCAGTTAAACACTGAGAGAGAGTTGGCCTGTCCACATTTACTGGTATGTATAGACCCATTGATATCCTCTGTCCTAGTGTTTAATAGGAGGTGTGTTTCTCATTCCAAACAGAAAGGAGGACTCTTCTTTGGAGCATCCATCTCTACCAGATTTGTCCAGATCTTTGTCTTTGCTGAATGTCAACAGGAGCTGTTCCTACCTGTGGTAAAGTATATACATTCATTCATTCATGTCCTGTAAACATGTTCAAAGAATCCTTCATAGAACCAGAATAATACTGCCATAATCTTACATAAGCTTAATCAAAAAGTGCTCCACTCAGAAAAAGGCTTACTTCACAATATCCAACAATATGTTGTTTACATGACATTTGCCAAGTTTGGAATAATATAATATAATATAATATTATTATAATATTAGTGTACTCAATGTAACATACTCAGACATAGTCAGACGAGTGAAGGAGACAAAAGCTGCTTTTTACTTTTACACTATTTCACAGCCTGTACTTTTGTAGAATCAGTGCTTTTACTTTTCACATGTTAAACCTACTTATTATTAACTCCAATGAGGCCCCTAACGCCCCGCATTTTGGTCTTTTTTCTTTTTTACTAAAACATATTGTTTTAAGCATTTATTATTTGCAATAATGACAACTAATGGCCAGATATTGAAAGTTAAGTTCTTCCTGAAAACAAAGGTGCAAAAGAACTGACACTTTTATTACAGAGAAAACATGAAGACACCTAGGTGGCCTGTTATAATGGCAGTCTTAAAAGGGTTAAAAGAAGAGGAAGGTTGTGTTCACACCTTGGAATGTCTGCCAAAAGTAGAACAATGAAAAATCATTAAATAATTATTTTTTAAGAAGTATGCACAACTGCATGTAAGCAGAATATTAGAGGAACAGTATTTTCACTGGCCATGGAAACAGCTCATTCAGAATATGACTTTTTTTTAAATTAGAGGGAAACCAAAAAAATAGTGTGCAGTGTGCATGCAAACATAGGCATATTCAACACTCTTTCTTTGTCTTAATACCTTTTGCTGTTTGATATTTGAATAACAGATCAACAATGTAAAGCCCTCTGGGTGCCTTGAAAAGCGCTATAAAAATCTAATCCATTATTATGATGATGGTTGTTGTTTACCAATAAGGACATGTTCTCTATGTGTCCCTGTCCCATCTATTAAGGGTGAAATCAGTCTTAATGTTGTGAAGGTTGGAAGGAATGTTGCAAAATAACATCAAATGCATCAAAACTAAAGGACTGAGCCTGTTTTGAGAATATCAGAAGTAGAAATATACTGTACATGTTCAAATGTCTGATGTAAAGGTATAAAGTACATGCTAAACTAAAATAATGATGCTTTAAATATGCACTTATGTACAGAAACAAATGCATTGACGTAGTTTATGTTGATGCTCTCACCCAGACCCAGTCTCCACATTGAGGACTCATCACAAGGCTTGATTCTATCACAAATTTTAACCAATTTTTCAGCAAAGGAAAATGCAAATTAATGCATTTATTCCATCCACTGCTGTTATGCAAATATTAAGAGCTGGTTCATCATCATCATCATGGTTTAAAAGCTCATTAAAATGAAGATCTCATTTCTTTGGGCTCACCTCCTAAACTGAACTGAAGGTCTGGATCACATGATGTGTCAACTCTGTCACAGTTTGTTGAAGCCATTGACTAACATGTCTGTCACACAAGGTGGCTGTTTTTCCATCTCATATGGTACAGGATTTCTTTTCCTGTGTGTTAATTCATGGTCTATTTCAGTGTTCTTAATGCTCCACATAAAGCATAAAAATGACTGCGATATTTCAAGTTTAGGTTTTTTTGTTAGTGAACCTATTGAACTGTTGCAGACTTCACTGGCTTTACCTGTGTGCACAGCTGCGTAGAAATTCATGAGTAGTTGAAATGGAACAAAAGGAAGGGATGGGGCCGTTGTGGCACTATGAGTTGCTTAGAAACAACACAACACCATTAAAAAAAAAAGCCACAGCTCCTGCATAAGAGAAAATATAAGGTGTACAGTGTTCAGAAATGGCTCCTATAAGACTTTTACACACCCTGTTTGTACCATTAGCATTTATACATTTTACATCTCTACAAATATGCCACCAATACTCACAGCAACAAGAGATGCTGCCTCTTATGTATAAACATCTTAGTGGGTTTCTTCCCTCAACTGTCAATTCTTGCTTTGTCAGAGGAAAAACAACCATATAGCAATTTAAACAAGAACTATATGAAATTCGACAGGAATGCAAACTCACAGGGCGGATGGATCATGGTGAGTAGGACAGCTCTAAGCCAATGCCGTGCCTCAGGTGCACGCTGAACTTCAATAGTGAAAGTGTCACAGTCTGTGTCTCTGCTGCCTCCTCCCTCACCTTACCACACCTCGTCACGTAATCAGTTTCACCTGTGACTCCCAGCTGTGCCTAATCAGTCGGCCAGATTGTCTTATGCACAACTGTCCAGCGTTTGTTCTCAGCCTAGCGTCGACTGGGCCTGTTCCTGACCCCGCCCCCTCGCCACTGTCCCGGTAAACCCAGCGGTCTTCTGCTCCTGACTGCTGTACCTGCCTGTTTGTTCCCTGGTTTTCATCCGCCTGTGTCTGTCTGGTGTTTACTATTGACGGCTTCCCTGAGAGCGAGCTCGGTACCATCCGCTGCTGTTTAAGCCTCTTGTTACATTGGCATTCCCTCAGTGAGACTGCCACAAGCTGGTCCCCGTTGTGATTCCCCAGTCCAGCCTGGCCTGTTCAGTGGTTCTGCCCTTCTCTAAGACTGCTCAACTGAGAGCTCACCCAGCCCTTGGCTTTGTGCCAGTGAACTTACTAGCCACGTGGGAGAACTGAGTTCAAGTCCAGCACATGCATGTGTTCATCTGAGCTCTCCCACAACTTGGGTATCATCTGTGAAGGAACTAATAAAGGTTTTTGGAACTCTTACTCCTCTGAGTGTGTCCGCGTTTGGGTCCACTCTACATGACCCGTTACAGAACGACCTGCAGTACCTCTAGGCCTTTAAAGGTCTTTAAAGCATTTTCCTACAATCCTCCATGGTCGTGGAATAACCTTCAAAAAACTTTAAAACTACATACACTCATATCTGTTAATGAATTTAAAAGTATCATGGGGAATGTGGTGAAGGAGGAATGTCACTGTCTCTCTTGATGCCATTTTGGTTGAATAACTGTATTGTGTTTTATTGTTTTGTAGTTTTATAGTTTATTGTGTATGTGTTTTGTATTGTTTGGACTTTGTTGGCTGCTGGCCAGGTCTCCCTTGCAAAAGAGATTTCTAATCTCAATGGGACCCCCTGGTTAAATAGAGGAGAAAAAGAAAAAAAAAAGACCTAGAATGTAACTTGGGCAATTATGAAATGAGGCTAACGATTTGATTTACTGATGATGTTCATAAAAGCTCAGAGTAAAGTCTGTTATATTAAGAAAACTGGAGCGAAAAAGTGACTTTTTCAACAAAATATATCATTAATTGAACATAAAAACAAATGTTTACAACTACGCCCATTAGTTAATGGGCGGCTGTGGCTCAGGCAGTAGAGCGGGTTGTCCAATAACCAAAGGGTTGATGGTTCAAATCCCACTCTATCCTAGTCATGTGTTGTTGTGTCCTTACATCTAATGTTACTCACACTGGTGTATGAATGTGTGGTGGGAGGGGCTGTTTATTTGCCCCAGGGCAGCTGTGGATACAAATGTAGTTTACCACCACCAGAGTGAATGAATTATTAAACATCGATTTTACTGGTAAATTAATGCAGCAGAACATGACGGTGTTTCCATGTTCACAACGGAACATCCATATGGGTCATATCTGATAATGCTGAAAACCTGAACTAAGTACATGCATTGATAGGATTAGTGGTTCAAAAGTGAAGGCTTTTAGTCGCCAGCAACTGTTTGAGGTTTGAGGGTATTTACCTACTGGTACAAAATAATGTACAGCATCTTGTTGAATTTTATAATAACATCGACACTTATTGTTCTAACTTTATCTTGTATCTCCTGCCAAGATCATATCACTCTTCAGCAGATCACAAGTCGGCCTCATATTCATTCCTAAACCGTCTAAAATATTTTTGTTTTGCTCTTTTAGCTGAAACATTTGCTGCTTTGTTGTCTCACATTCCTACCAGAGCTGGTACTCGACACAAATACACATCTATTCCCACTTGCTTGAAGCAGAAAGAAGTCATTAAATGATGGAACAAAATTACTGAACAATATTACCGCTTTTATTTAACTTTCAAACCAGGTTGTCTGTTACTCTGCAATATAAACACTGATACTTTGTAAGGAATTCTTTGAACAACCCTTTTGTTGAATTCTGGGATATGTACGCCTACAATATTCCTACATATATCCTTTGTTTAGGTCTTGTGAGCCATCTGAGACAATATTTGGATAACTTTAGTTCTTCAAGTATTCTTGAGCTATGCAACCAGTGTTAATACTCCTCTCTATCCGCTCCTCCCATGTGCCTAACAGCTTAAGCTTCACGTTGAGCTTCAGGATTATCCATAGACGACTGCTGCCACGCATTACTGCTGGACTTATTTGTATAGTGTCAGAACCTTCAAGATTTTGTGCACTCCAAAAAATGTTGCCCAACTCCTGAATCTAGATTCCCATTTCCACAATGAATTATTTCTTCTAACATAACCTTATGATCCCAAAAGACATGCTTATGGTTACATGAACAATCCAGATGTTTCTTACCAGCAGATTTATTGGAGAGCACTGTGCTAATGCTGTCCCTGTCCACAGGCAAGATGGAATATTTTCACACTCCTAAAAATAAGCACACGATGAAATCTAAAATATGAGCAGCCCACTCACCTGTCTACCGTCCTTTAAGACCTCCACACCTGGTCCAACTTCTCTGCTCCGGTCCACAGTGGCTGTCCATATGTCCTCCCCACAGTGTTTACGTAGACCTTTTAAATGGCAGTCCTCCTTGTTAGTGAACATAACTCAACCTTCCTCGTGTTTACTGACAATGATGCATAAACAGCTCTAAAATATCATGCGGTTCTGGTCTCTCTGCTTCTGCAGCAGTACTTGGAGTCCACATTGAGCAGGCGTTCTTCAGCCCCACACCTGTAGGCTGCTGGTGTTTGATTTGGGCCACTTACCCTGCAGGTCATGCATTAGGAATCAATTAAGACGCTCTACCTGCCACCACTGCTGCCTGCTAACACCGTCCTTTGAATAAAAACATGACTTGAGTGCATTGTTATGGGCGATTTTTACTGAATGAACAAGCTGTCTGAAGCTTTGGCCTCCAGGGAGGTCCAGTCCCCTATATCAAGAATGAGTTAACTCTGCTGTGCATGAGTAACTCATACATACATCCCATAGATACATAAGCATATGCACATACACAGCATGGCCGAAAAAATCCACACTGGAATTTAATTAAGCAAATAGGTGAGATCCTTCCACTGGATAATAACTACACTGATTAATATTTCAGTTGGAAACCAGTTATTTAACCCTAACTGGTGCAGTGAAGAACTTCTAATTTGTTAAACAACTTCTAATTAGTTAGGGAGCATAAAGACTGGACAGCACGACCAATCATCAGGCTCATCCGATTTGTGAAAGGGTGGTTCAGGGAGCAGGAGCCGACATTTTCACACATGGACTGGACACCACAGAGTCCAGCGCTGAACCCCATTGGAAGTCTTTGATGAAGAGCAGTGGTCCATCTCACCCATAATGTATCCACAATCTTGGTGAAAAATGAATGTAACTATGAGCATGGATTGTAACAGAAAGGATGCATCCTATAATTAAAGCTAAAGCTGCTCCAACACAATATCGTATGTGGGGATTTTTGGAATAGGCTCAATATATATTAGTATATTTACAATTTCTAATGTATTTCATGTTGTGTGTAGCTGTACATACCTGCATACGGTCTACATCTTTATCTTTAATTACACTGGTCTAAAATGTTTTGGAAATGATCTGCATCAGATA
>JAPQRQ010000022.1:34814928-34836681 GCA_037367365.1 Apogon talboti
TTCTTGATAGAATTTTGTTGAACTAGTTTGACTCAGTTTGAATTTATGGCATTTGTCGTAGAACTTTTTGAATTACCTTCGTATGTGCATAGTATTGAAACACACACACACACACATCAGAACTAAATCACTTGTACAGGTAAAGTCAGTATTAGTGTGATTTCTTCAGTAAATCTTCGACTCTTTTTGGACAACTTTGTGGATCTTTTCTTTTCTTTTCTTTTCTTTTCTTTTCTTTTCTTTCTCCTTCAGACTGTCCAGATGCTCCCATAGTCTTTTATCCTTTCCTCTGTCCAGATGCTCTCATATCGCTTCTACAATATTCATATTTCTGAAATGCATGACCACACATAGGCATTTCACAGTCACGTACACCTGGAACATACAGCAAATATGTCAACAGTGATGAGATATTAAGACCCTCTATTCAAAAACAGTCCTGCAGACTGGGACTGTGCAGAACCAGAGGATGTCTGGGCAGACTTTGAGGAGGAAGTGTGTGTGATCACCAAAACACTGAACCTGTGTCTGTTGTGTTTGTTCCATTAACATACAGTTCAGACATGCTGCTGTCAACCTGCTGACACAGCATTTCACTTTTGATCTTCTGTGTCTTTAATCATTATGCAAATACTGTTTTTCTAAAAATATGATGGGGGCAGAACTACCAGCTGGATTTGTGACATCACAGAAAGTTATCAGCCAATCACAGTCTAGTTTGTAACTTTTACAAATGTGAAGTTAGAAGTGGAATCTGAAACCTTCGGTGCATAAAGATTCAAAGAGAAATGGTGACAGAAAGAGGAATTATTATGTACAGTATATCTAGAATAATTATTTTCTCTGTAGTCTAGGGTCATTCATATACTTCCAATCTTATCTAATTATATGTGCAAGTGCACTCTCCAGTATATTATGCTGCATCCAGAGGACAAAAGGTTAACTGAGATGAGCTGTGGGAAACCTATTAATTGCTCTGCATGTAATACAGTTCAACAAGAGGCAGGTGTGCATAACAAATAAACTTACATGTCAGGTTAATCATTACAAGCTGCACAACAAGTGAAGGATAAATGCCCTTTAGTCACGTCTATGAACCACCATGCATAAATGTACAGCACGTATAGACCGTATGGTCACCCAGTGGATGGAAAGTACAACCCCAACCCTCAGGGTGGATGTTACAGTGTTGGTTTGATGGAAACACAGGCGTGGAGCTGGAGAAGAGTGAAGGATGAAACCACAACATACTGGAAACACTGACCACGTTTAAGACCAAACCTAAATGCCATCAAATAACTCCAGTTGCTTATTAAATGTCAACACATATAGTTGTGCTTAACAGAAGTGATGTCAAGGCGGTGACATAATCGAGCTAATTAGCATCGTAACTGACAGACCGTATAATTAATGCTAACATCAGTCACATCAGTTATTGAAATTAACCCTTTCATACATGAATTATGAAAAAAAGTATCTAGATTTTTTTTGGATTGATTTTATTACTCAGAATTAGACTAAAGTTAAAATGCATTTAGAAGGTTTTAAAATATGGTTTTATTAAGAAGATATTTAACCTCCTGAGATCCAGGAAGGTACATGTTTGGGCTTTTTTTAATTCAATAATTGCCTTTATCATCATGATGCAACAGTTTTTTCAGATGCATTTTTTAACATTTTTATGGAATGTCCTTTGCGGCTCAGTTTTTGTTTTTGTTTTTGTTTTTTTTTTGTATAAAGCTGTGAAACCCATGTGTGGGTTTTCGAGGGTTAACTTCATGACATTACAGAGCAGTCCAAACTCTAAAACTAAGATGATGCTGGTTTTCATTGTATTGCTCAGGGTCTATAGAGACTGACCCCATGTGGTCTGGAAAATATTGCCTTTAGATCCCTTTGGAAAGTGAACTTCAACTATGTGTGCACTAATGTGGACGCCATTCATGAAAAGGTTAAATACCAGAAATGTCACGACAGAATCCAAACAGGCACTCACTAGAGTTAACTATGGCAGAGCTGCCTGCCATGGAGAAAGATGAGTTTTAATCAGTAAATAAGAGCTCCTAATGCAGCATGGCTGACACACATGGTACCGCCCTGTCCATCACATTGGCCCCGCCCTTTATCAAGGCCAAGACTCATGCACAAACACTTCCTCCATAGATAGGCCATAAAAATGCAACAGCTCTTATTGATAGAGGGTGACACCCTAATGATAACCTTCCATGTCTGCAGTTCGACCCCGATCCACCTATTACACTGGACCCTTTTCTATCTACACTGCCTCCTCTTGGTATTCACTCGGGGACATCCAATGTTTCTTTTCTTTACGCATGACAAAAATAAATGAGGCCAAAAAAAATGTAAAGACTGTGTGGATATACAAGCCTTTTAGTTTCCTACTTGCACTAACAATCCACAGAGGAATTTAGCATGTGTTTAAAAAGGCTGCCAAAGTAAAAGTCACTTCATGTCATCTGTCCTCAGTTTGTCAAATCTGATCACACTGTGCTTCTTTCAGGCAGATGTTCATCAGCGATGCTGTGGAGTTTGGAACAAGCGTTGAGTGGGACCGCCTCCGAGGAGCCCAGCAGACGCAGCTGGAGCCTTTCAGACTTGATTATTATATGTGAAGGGTTCATAAGCAGAGCGTTCACAGTATCGCTGTAGGACATGGAGCATTAACTGGAGGCAGTGTTGACCTTTACCCAGCATGCTCAGTGGCTGACAAATAAACAAAGCTTTCATCATCTACTAAGTCCATCCCAGACTGAGTAGAGACGCCTACAGAGTCCTCCTGCTGAATATTCACTGACATCTGCTTGGTTCACAGGTCCACGGGGCCAGGTCTTCCAGGTTCATACGTCCAATGTGAGGAGGTTATTCATGCAGAAGGCCCGGCCGTAAAGACTGAGGCCTGTCGTCAACGTCCCCTTTTATGGCCTCCGTTCCATATTGGACATATGGCTATCTCTGTACTGGGTTTTGATCTTCCAGGACTTGATCCTGCTTTGGTAAGCACAGAACCCTGTTGCAGAGCAGATGTTGAGGTTGCAGCAGACAGACCAGTGTTCATTTTCTCCACTGACTGCAATAAGAGCGACGGTCCCCTTTTGAAAGGAGTCCCCCCCCGGAGATAAGAGCGTCCCCAGAGTCCACTCAGTAACAGCAGAGGGCCGTGCATCAGTATTATGTACATTACACATTATATGTTGGGAATAAATGGCCCACACAGTAACTTTTATAAAGTCACAAAGAGACCCATCAGGTCAGCAGTTTAAGGACATGTGACTTTGTAATGAGGACGCTGTACTTTAACCACTGTGTCCACTAAGTAATGGTGCAGTCTTATCTGCTGTACTGATCTGGTATCTGTGGGCTCTACAGGGTGGCTCGTACATCCCACTATCTCACACAGGAAGACATTAAGAGCAGGAAGTCCACTACTGAGGAGGACACACTTATCTGTCCAAGTGTCATCCCCCGTAGAAAATGAGGCAGGAAAATATACGGTAAACATGGTTCTATCTTTACACTGATAACGAGGCGATGGCAGTGGAGATACCGCTGTCATTACAGTGACCACATGGAGACACAGCACAGCTTCATCTGAAAACAGACGGTCCCACTCGTTCAAAACAGACCCCCAAAGGAAAAGAAAAGAAATGCTTTAGATCAGCTGGTACCCAAATGCCATGTCGGAGAGCGGTCGTCCGTGTCAGGAAACAGGCTTAAACTGTAACTGAAGCAAACACTCCTGAGAGTCTCATCAGCCAAAGGCCAGGGAGGGGCTCTTTCATTCCTGTCACATCACCTTTCAGAAGAGCTGTCCCACGTTGTTCAAAGAGGAACACGTGCTCATCTTTTGGACAGTCAATGGGAGCTGACTGCACATTTCCTGTGTGGAAATTAAAGCCGTTGAGTCATTTCCCAAAGTGTGTGTGTGTGTGTGTGTATATATATATATATATATATGTATACATGTGTGTGTGTGTATATATATATATATATATATATATACACACACACACACACACACACACATACATACAAACATACTGTATGTATATGTGTGTGAGCAGTAAGTGAAAACACAGACATAAACTGTAGAATAAACTCCAAACATGTTTCCAGGAGGGACCTTGTACCTTCCTTCATCTTTAGGCCTCTGATCCTTTAGGAGAAGAGCTGAAATGGGACTTGAATGGCTTAAGTTTCACTTCTGTGTCTGAAAACAGAAGATTTGAGACCAAATGAAAGTGAAACCGACTCCGACGTGCAGTCAGTCTGGGACACGTGAGGGTTCTGTCAGGACTGTCCAGACCGGTAGAGTCCAGGATGGACAGGTTCTGGGCCAGGTTCTATTCTGGATGGGTTCGGTTCAGACCGGGGCTTCCGTGGCGGTACTTTATCAAGGCGTTGTTTCTTGTGGCCGGATTTACTTTAATTACTTTGCGATACGTCCTGCGACACGACGGCGGAAGTGACCGGGAAAGAACCGGCGATGAGGAGGATCCAGGTCGGCCTGAGGGGCTCCGGGAGGCCCGAGGGGGTAAGAGGACCCCGGGGTCCGAGGAGGAGGGGGTCTGGAAGAGGCCGAGGGTCCAGGAGGAGGAGGAGGAGGAGGAGGAGGAGGAGGACGAGTGTGACAGTGAAGAGTACCGAGTGGAAACTACCGATGAGTTGTACTGTGGGTATGACTCCACCTGGGACCCCGATGACCAGGAGGACCCACTGGACAGGACCACTCCCACGTCCAGGTCCACATCTGTGAGTCCTTCATGGGGGGTCTGACGCTAATTATATTGGACTTTAACCCATTTAACCCATTCTACCATTAATTCTACCATTTCACATTTGGACCCCAGACTGTATCTGTGAAACTACAGCCAATCAGCATTTTGTCTTCATTTTTCTTTATCGGTGACTCAAACTCGGTGAAGTTTCACTACTTTTATTCCGTAGGGGTTTTATTTATAGACCAGTGAATTTTCATCATCATCAGATGATGTTTGGACGTTCAGAGGCTCCATAGTAACCATGGAAACACCAATAAAACCCATGGAGTTTGACATGACAGTGGTTGTAGACCTTCGTTTGAATTTGAATTTATTCTGAGCTTTTGTGAACATCTACGTGTAGGTAAATTAAATATAGGAAAATACCTGATTTGCACAAAAAAAATGCAAAATGTACAGAATAGTGTCATAATAGATGGTGATAAATGACATATGAATTTAGTTGTAGAGAAAAGTTTATTTGGATATCACCACAAAAATACATTTGTTCCATATAAAATGAGCATTTTTCTTTATGTTTTTAAGTATAAGTTTAGGAGATTTGAAGGTGCTGCCAGAGACATGCAGAACTACAGGCATGACTACCCGGTGAATGACACACACACACACACACACACACACACACACACACACACACACAGACAGTACCTGGAATGGAAGGAGGCATGAGTCTACTCATTTGTGTTCTTTTTCTGGTTCCAGTTCAGGCCGCCACACTGGGGAAATAAAGAACCTGTAAGTCCCCTGTTCATGACTGTGTTTTCATGTAGTCAAACGTCTGTGGTTTGGGTGGATTAGTGGTGAATCATATTGATTTTCTCTCTTGAACAGAAGGGTAAACCCAACCTGGAGTTCTACCTTGGACGGAGCCCCTCTGTGCCTGACGGTAGGGCGGTCTACAGTAGGTCACCAAAGGAGTATGGCTGTGTGGTGACAAGAGCTCGACACGATCACAAATCTACAGACTTTTGGATTCACATATCTGAGTTTCTGTTCATTAGGTGTTTACATTGATGACTTCCACAATGATTGGTACGGAGAATACGAGGCACTGGAATATGTGCACACGTATATTCAGTGGTAAGAGTCTCAATAATCACAAATATGATGTAACATGTTGTAGATGTGATAACTTGATTTTTATTTCTCTTGATTTTTTAAGGCTGTTCCCCTTAGAAGAGCCAGGAATGAACCCTGAGGCCAACGTACTGACAAAAGCAGAAATACAGGTGACGTCTCTGAGATATTGTTGCATTATAATCCGTTTAATATGAATAAATATGCAGTTGTCTTCACTGGTCTGTACACACCTGTATCTGGTCTGTTAATACATATGTACATTGGGTCACTTTATATGGATATATTTTTATTTTTGTGGTGTTATATTACTGTCATTCCTCTCTCTGCTCACTTGACTGTAAATGCAGCAGTGACACTCGAATTTGCCCTCTGACATAAATAAAGTCTTATCTTATTCTGAAAAAAGTGGTGTTTATCCTGACAGATTCTTCCCCATTGATTTGTTTTAGGAATTTTGTCAAAACACGACTGCAAAAGAAAACCTGCTGAAGTCATACAAGCTCATGTTGGACTTCTACGGCATCAAGTTGTGTGACGAGGAAACGGGACACGTCCAGAGAGCGTCCAACTGGACAGACAGATTTGACAACCTCAACAAGTAACTGTTCCTGCGTTTCACTTCCACATTAACGCTGAGCCTGTGTCCATGCGCACCACTACTGCCATCATTATCAGACCATTATTGATCATGTAAACAGGATAATCTGATTAGAATCCATCAGATGAACACACCTGGATTTGTCCCAATACTCCCATGTCTTTATGCACGTTACAGGTTCATCTGATTTATTTAGTTCTTTTACGTCTGCACATGTGGAAATAAATAAAATCGTAGAGAAAGGAAGTAACATAGTCAAATGTGAGCGGAAGACGGTAACAGGAAGTTTGGCTCTACCATCACTATGTACTGTACTCTGAAAGAAACCCGATAAAGGACTGGAGCGTCCAACCCAGGGTTTAATGATTATGGTATTTCTGAAGTGCATGTAAATGCCTTAGATCTGATTATTCCAATTATCAGATTACTCCCAGTTGTCGGGTTAGGGTTAAGAAAGTGGTCCCAAACTTGGACTAGCAATGAACACTACCATGTCTACAATTAAGAGGTGGACATTTAATTTCAATTGAAAGCGAAGTTTGGTTTTTTTGTATTTTACCCTTGCTTGTCCAAATAAACAAAAAAGAAAAAAAAAAAGAAAGTGGTCCCACTAACCATGTTTCTTGTTTTTGTTCTTGCCAGTCACACTCATAACAACCTGCGCATCACCCGCATCCTCAAGTGCCTGGCAACGTTGGGATACCCCCACTACCAAGAACCCCTGGTCCACTTCTTCCTGGAGGAGACGCTCGTCCACGGGGAACTGGCAAATGTCAAAGACAGTGCTCTGAACTACTTCATCTTTGCTGTACGTGATAAGAAACAACGCAGGAAGCTCCTCAAGTTTGCCTATTTGAACTATGACCGTAGAGATGAATTTGTGTGGTGTCCAAAGAAAATACAGATGAAATGGTCTGGTCTGGCAGCGTCGAAGCACATGGCGGACAGAGACCACATGGGGGGGGTCGGCCTCCGTGCCTCTGGCCCATGGCCAACTCCAGACAATTGAATTCAAACCAATGAGGAGCCAAGTCAATCTGCTGTAGTAGATGTGAAGCTTGTAGGGGACGCTTAAGGCCCACCCACTGTCCCCTGAAGACATGGGCAGTGGGTTATGAGTCAGTATCACATGGAACAACCACCAGCAAACATCCTACCAAGAACTTCTCTTTGAGGTACGGGGGGGCTCAGATATGGAACAGTTCCATTCAGATTTCATCTCAGTCTACGTCACTTAGTCATTTTAAGTTTAGGCTTAGGACATATCTGATCAAACAAATTTAAATATTCCTCATACATCCACTCTCACACATTAAGACATACTCTTTATTCTTTTTTATGTTTATTATTGTCTTTCTTTTTCATTTCATGAATATTAATATGGTGTATTAAGTCTATTATTGCTTTATTTTTTATTGTCTGTTTTTGCTAATGTTGTAATGAGTGGATTAATTTTATAAACTCCACAGGGTTTTCAATCTCACCTGCACAATCTGTTTCTTTGCTTGTCCAAAAGTATGATCTGTTGTTGTGTGCAAATAAATAAATAAAATAAATAAATAAAAAAAACTGTTGACAGTGCTTATGTAAACGCCACCTTCACTGCTAAGTTGTGTTCAGGCCTAAATGCTGCATCTGTTTTCAGGTTTTGAATGATTTACTGTGTTGGTTATTCATTAAAAATCAGAATGACACAGCAACTCGTTTAACCTCAGTACGACAAATGTGTATAAACATGACGGAGAAGAATAAATGTAATCAAACTGGTTTAATTGGTTGAGTTGAAAGAAAATCAGGACATTGAATCACCACCCACCGATGGTTTCAACTGCAGGTCGTTGGAGCCGTTCAACAGATCAACACAAAGTACCGTGCAATGGCCACAGGTGTCAACAGTGTAGTTTGAACTTTCACATTAACCATCTCAGATATATGGCTTTTACTCGCTCTACTTAGAAAAGTATGATTAAAAACATCAGTATATACACATAGACATTCATATTTACATTTGCTAAATTGTGTTAATCAGTTACATGTTTTCTTTTTTAAAAAAAAAAAAATCAGAAGTTACATGTCATAGGACTTGGCCTACCTTTAGATCTTCTACACAAATCACTTTGATGGCCTTCAGTTTTGTCAAACATGATAAAAAAAGTATAAACCCTAAATTGAATACAAACATTGTCAAACTTTTTTGTAGGACCACAAAGGTGGAAGTTTGATGAAATACTGTTCATCCCCTCGGTTTTACAATCGCTCATTTAAGTGGCAGAGTGTCGGATAGAGTCCGCTCAACAGAGACTAGGACGTGTTTTTGTCATTTTCAGTTGTCTTTTCAGATCCTCTGGATGTTTCATGTTTACCGTCCTTCTTGTCTTCCCTCTTTTCTCTGCTTCTACTACTTTCTGTGCGATCTCTGTCTTTGTCCCTGTCTCTATCTCTGTCCCTGTCTCTGTCCCGTTCTCTGTCTCTTTCACGAGGTCGTTCTTTTCCACGGTCCCGGTCCCGATCTCGGTCTCTGCTTCGAGATCTGTCCCGTCTCCTGTCCCGTTCTCGGTCACGTTCCCGATCTCGGTCACGGTTTCTCCCTCTGTCACGATCGTGGTCCCGCCTGGTGGAGTCTCTTTCTCTGGCTCTGTCCCGTTCCTTCTCCCTCTCCCTCTCCTTCTCCCTCTCCTTCTCCCTTTCCTTTTCCCTCTCCTTCTCCCTGTCCCGATCTCTGTCCCTATCCCGGTCTCTCCTCTTGTCTGGTTCTTGATCCCTGTGTCGTTCTCCCTCCGCCTCCCTGTGCCTCTCACTTTCCCTCCCTCGACTGCGTTCTCTTTCCCGACTGCGTTCTGCCTCCCTGTCCCTCTCTCTGCTTCTGTCCCACTCTTGCTCCCGGCTCCACCGCTTGCCCTGACCTCTGTCCCATGATGGCCTTCCAGGGTGGGGGACTTCCCGCTCCCTTTCCCTCCGCCGATCCTCTGACAGCTCCCTCTGTCTGTCTTCAGAGGGTTGAGGACCAGGAGGAGGTTCTCTGTGGACTCCTTCAAAGCGACTGAAGCGGTCTCCACTGCGGGGTTCGGAGTCCTCTCGGGTAGTGCTCCTCCTCCTCCTCATTTCAGGAGAATGGCGGTGCCAGTGATCATCCCTGTGCAGATCAGGGCTATGGCCTCCCATGCGAGTTGGAGGACCTATGGGAGCCTCTGGTGGAGTGGGCAGCAGTGCACCTCCATGGCGAACAGGTCTTGCCTCATCTGAGTGCCTATCAAAGCGGTACCGCTCTGATCCTCCAAAAGGCTGAGCTCGATTTTCTTGAGGTGGAAGACCTCTGTGGTCGTCAAAAGATCCTCGATGGGGTGGTGAGGAGTGTAGTCTGGAGCCTCCATACTGGTTGTGTGGATTGAAGTGTCCTCCACCCATCTCCCCACTGGGAGGTGGACCTCTTCTGTCCTCATACTGATTTAGGGGAGGTCCCCGATAAGATGGGGGACCTTGATTGTCTTTATAAATATGGAGGGGGTTTTGACTCTGATGCTGTTCTACGTTCAACTTGAAAGAGTTGTGGGTGTCGTTATTGTATTGTTCTGGAGGACCACGCGGTTGGTCGGCATTTGGAGGCTGGGTGCCATGGTCGCCAAATTGAGAAGGCAGTGGACCCCTAGAGCCTGTAAAATGGGACGGAGGAGGAAGCCTGTTATCAAAATGACCAGGAGGTGGCGCTGTGAAAGGTGGAGGAGGAACTCTATTTCCAGGGAAATTAAAAGGGGGTGGAGGACCAGTGAATCTGGGTGGTGGTATGCTGTTCTGTCCATCAAAAGTGGGAGGAGGGGGAAGGCCTGGAGGTGGACCTTGTTGTACAACGTGCTGAGGGGGCATGGCTGGGTCAAACATTTGAGGAGGTGGTCCTCTCTGAGCCAGTGGAGGGAAGGGAGGTGGTGGACCTCTGGCTGGCATGATGTTCTGAGGTGGTCCCGGAGGCAGCTGCTGCTGTGGTGGTGGTTGTGACCCTGCCCACTGGTTCCGATAAGGAGGGTATGTAGCTGGAGGTGGGCCATACTGCTGACCACTGGCTCCTTGCATCGGGAGAGGACCACGGACAGGGGGAGGAACATGCATGGGTGGGGGAGGTCCCTGCATTGTAGGGGGCCCCGGTATGGGAGGGGGTCCTGATATGGGAGGAAGGCCTTGCATGGGTAGTGGCAGAGACATTGGGGGAGGCCTTGCCATCAGATTTTGTCCCTGCATTTGTTCAGGGGGAGGGAAGGTAGATGGTGCGGGTATGTCGGGTGGAGGTCTGTACTCGCTATCAAAGTCTGATGTTGAAATGCGATGTGGCATGTGATGAGACTGAGTATCGACCAATGTGGAGCTCTGAGTGAGTACTGGGATTGTAGAGCTTATTATGGGGGAGGGTACTGGTTGATTGTAGTAGCCTGAAGCTGGCACATCTCTGTTCTGTTCCTCATACTCGGAGACCTCAGTGACTTTTAAAATACTGGCAGCATTTGGCCAAATACTGTACTTATCCATCTCTGTTTCAGCCTTGGCTGGCTCGTCTTCCTCACTTTTCACCTCTTTCTCATCCACATAGTTGACCTCCATATCAGGTTCCACCTCCTCTCCCAACAATGGAATCAACACCTCATCTTTGTCAGACTCCATGAAAGGAAGTGTCTCACTTTTCACATCCTCTTGAGGCGCTGCTGTCTCTGAGCCTTGTGAGGAATCTGGCAGTTCGGTTACATTAGTCACTGGTGGCTCTTGACCCATAGTCTGTGTAGAAGTAGAAGGATCATCATCATCTTCCTCTTCTTCTTCCTCCTCCTCCTCCGTCTGTTTTTTGCTTGTTGTGGTCTGCCGTGGATCTCTGCTCTGCCGTGGATCTCTTTTCTGATTAATCAAGGGAGCAACTGATGATGACTTTACTAGCTCCTCAACTTTTTTGCCAAGTTGCAGGAGTTGACTGCTGGCCAAAAGGGATTTAGATGGTTGAGATAAAAGTGTGTCTGTTTGCTGTTCTCCTTTTTTCTGGAATGTCTGATCCCCAATTTGTTTAAGGCTCTCCAGGATTTTTTGTGGATCACTTCCACTTTCAGCACCAGCTTGACCTGATGTTAAAGGTTTGACATCATCAAAAATTGAGTCATCCTCTGGGTCATAAGCTACATCATCAACTTCACCTGTTGCCACATCAGGCTTGGAGACCTCAGGTTTACTTACAGCCTTTTTGGGTAAACCGTAGCCCCTACTGGGATCATACTCTTCTTCTGGGTCATAAGGTCGGTCATCTTCATCCTCCTCCACCTGCTTTTCTTTAGAACTTTGTGCAAACTGCTGCACAATTGGGTCCAACATTGTAACAGGAGGTACGGAGAGCTCCCCGCCCTGGTCGGATGGAGAGTCGGAAGATTCGGAGTCCTTTTTCTTCCCAAATAGTGTCTTGAGGATGGTCTGAAGTGGAGTACTATTTGCTGCTGAGGAGGTAACAGAGCTGGATGAAGATGGAGAATCCCTGCCAGTGGCCATGGATGTTGCAGGTGCTTTGACAGAAGACAGAAAGGATAGGACAGAGGAGGCTGTTGCAGTGCTGCTTGGGGTCTCAGAGGAGTTAGATGGAGGCGATCCTGGAGGAGTTGTACTGAAGGGAATTTCCAGACTCTGTCGTGTGCTTTTTTCCACTTTTCCCACAGCGGCTGGCTTCAGAAGGCCAGACTCATCAGCATCTTTGGTGTGACTCTTTGTCCGCTTCTCCTCAGTTTCCAGTGGAGCACCAGCGCGCTTTCTGTCCTTCTGGCAGATCAGTAGCCCCAAGAGGAGGTTGGGACGAGCTGGTTCAAGTCCTGCAAGATGGACAACACAAGCACCTTAGAGAACACCCCGAGCAATTCTAATAATATCCAGCATTTCTTTATAAGAATACACAATGGCCAGAGGCGAAATGACAGCCATTGATCACTTCATACAGAGTGAAACAGTTAAAAACACGACTTTATCAGAGGCAAAAGCAAAACTCAGTCAAAACTCAGACAAAAAAATTAAACTGACTGGTATTTATAATGTAACACACTTCCTAATGTTTCCTTCCTTCATATGTGAAACACGTTTATATTCATTACCACCATTGGTGATTTTACTTACATTTACTTAAGGTTTGAAGTGATGTGGAAGATGTACATGACCATATGAAATCACTTAAATGTGTTAGTTACATTTTATTAAAAATGTAACTGATTTTGTTTTAAGCATTCCACTCACTCACACTCAATCGAAAGAGGAATATCTCTGGATCTGATGATGCCGTCGTCTGACAGACAATTTATTGATGAACTGATGCTTGAGATGCCGAGAGCTGAAGTCTTCTTTTTTAGTCAGGCTTCCTTATCCTGTGTTGCTATTAACAGTGATGTACAATAAGTACTTTTTTGTACAAGGTGTACACTGACTGCTGGTTGTTCACTTACAGTTTTATTTTTATGGTCCAGAATGTTACAGTATGAAAAGCAGCTTATTATTAAATGATGCAGAACAAGCCATGTCTTAAGAAACAACAGGCTGAGACTGAACTCAAATTGCACCAACCTGCGATGCAAACTTCTTTTATTAGAAATGTGTCATACAAAATCAGATACATATAGCAGAAAACAGAGCAGCTGTTACATGCACAGAGGTGTTTTCCAAAGGAGGTCCAACAAAGAATGTGAGTGCCCCCTACTGTACAAACCTATGAATCTCATCTCAACCACAAACCAAAAACAAGATACATTAAAAATATACTCACCACTTGAAAATCAACATTTATGATGGGAAAAGAAATGATATTCAATTCACCACAGAAGTATGTTTGTGTATCCCTGTACATCCTTACCTGGCCCATCAAAGGGTAAAAGTTTGGGGGGCAACGGGTCCTTTGAGCTCAGTGGGATGAGATACAGGTCTTTGATACGCCCGTTGTTGTTCGCCACCACACCAAATCGCTTCCTGCTGCTAAAGTAACAGAAGAGAGAGACATATGCCACCTCTTCCTCCTCTGTAGCTGGGTGGAAACGGATCAAACACAACTCCTACAAAGTGGAAGACAGCAAAACATTAATGCAGGGCTTTAAATACAAAAGTGAAGTACTTCTCTACATAGAAATCTTCAAACCAACCTTGGAGAGTGAGGTTTTCAGCTTCCCGACATAGTCCCACACTGTGTTTGGAGATATCCGCCCTCCAATGTAGATGGTGTCCGGCAAATCCTGCCACACACACAGGAAATACTGAGTTTTTTTGCTTATTTATTAAAAACAAAGACCCGAAGGAAACATTGAGTATACAGGTCAGAAAACCAGGGTAAAAATCTAACCTCCTTCAGGTGTTCAAAAGATCCTGACACCAGGTAAGCTTTGGTCACAAACTTCGCCACTGACTGCATGTTAATAAATCCTTTCCAGATCTTTTCTTGACCGTGGAGGAAGATTGCCGTTTCACCTTCAGGAGGAGGCTCAGATGAACTGAAAAAACAAGATCATCAAACTTTAGGAAATCAAGGCAAGACACACAAGATCACATGCAGGTGCCCCTACAGTGAAAAATGGCACAGAAACAGTATTACTGCTATTCCAAACGTATATGTGTAGTATTTATTACAGTTCTCATAACTAAATTCAATTACTGACACTTGTCGATTACCTCGTTTTAGTTGTTTTGGGGGGTGGTGGAGCTGGGGGCATCGGCAGGGGTCCTTTGGGTCCAACATCCAGAGGAGCAGAGACAGCAGCTGGTGCTGGGTCTGTTGAGTTGTTGGCAGGTTTTTCTGGAGCTGTGTAGGTCACAGTCACAGCAGAGCTGTGCCTGGCCATGCGCGGGTCTCTGCGGGTGATGCTGACAGAGGACACTGTGGGAGTGACAGGGGCGGGGGCCACAGCCTGAGGCGTGAGACTGCTGAGGTCATCTTTGTAAAGCTGTGGTTGTGACTCTGGGACAGCTGGCTCCGTGCTGGATTGGTAGGATGAGGCATCTTGATGTTGGTAGGTTCCTGGAACTTGTGGTTGGCCTGCAGGTGAAACATCTCCTGACCTGGAGGGATGCAGCTCTTGCCTTGATAATTTAGTTTCTGGTTTCTTGGTCAATTTGGCTTTCTTCGCTGCTGGCTCATCTTCTGCCTTCTGACCTAAAAAGCCAAGATTTTACAAAAGTAATTCAGTTAACTGCTGTATAACAAGTCACACTGGAAGAACACCAACCACACATCACACTGGCCTCTCATTTACCTGTGCATATTTTACAGTTGAGGTCAAATAAATGGGTCCTGTGTTCAGCAGTGGTGTCTTTAAGCATGCTGCTAAAAATATCTGGCATGCTGCTCCCCTCAGCAGAGGAAGGCTGAGATGAAAGTGACGGAGTTGAGCCACCTTCGTCTTGGTCCTGTGGGAGAGAGAAGAGGATATCAGTCAAAAATTTAATCAAATGATATTGTTCTGGAACATGATGTACTGCAAAGTAAATACAAGCTGCTATAGTGTCTAAAGAAAAAAAGAAACAGCACTGAGGAAAACACAGTTGGCAAGATGACTACAGTGAAAAACTTGGAATATCTACAGCTCCACAGTCTGTGCACAAGAACTCAGAGAAAAGGAAAAGGGTGAAAGCCCAAGAAGAACCACAGGCCACCACTTACTGCAGCAGAAGCCATGCGAGAAGAGGAAGTGGTTGCAGAGATACATACATCTGCATCAGATGCTGGTGGAGCGTCTTCCATATCGATGCTATGGGAACTGGAGTCATGCCTGTTGCCCAGTTTGTGCCCTGAATGTGCTCTTGCACTTGGAGACTGGGTCTGTGCGAGGAGGCCATACAGTATGTTGTAATGTAATGCATTATCTACAAACATTTACAAAACCTGCCACATACAGAATGCCATAGAAGCTGGAGTGAGTCTAACAAATGTAAAGTTTTACACACATTCACCTCTGGGGCTTCAGGCTTCCTCCACTCAGATATCTCTTTGGAAAGCAGCTCTTCAGCACTTAGTCGAACCAGTCTGAATGGACTAACCTCTCCACCAATCACCCTGTAGAACAATCCCTGGAAATAAACATGAAGCACCGTTACGGAGAATCACAAAACTAAAGCTTTACAATCTGCCAGTGTCACCTTCAGACTCAAACTCAACCAAAAGGATTGGATTTGATGTTAGGAACTTTTCATGCATACACATTATAACATGATTGTGTTGACTCACTTTGTTTTTGGGGTCCTTGAGGTTAAACATGAGGGACCTGTATTTATTCTTGTACTTGCTGTCGGTGCTAAGGCACAGGTTGAACATCTCCTTCTCAATAGCAACTGCCAACCGGCCCACCTCACTCTCAGTCATTTTCAGATCATCGCTGTCACTCACCCTGGTGGGAAGTGACACCAATATATTATCCACAGAAAATGTACTTAATTTATCCTTAAGTGTGAAAACATATACACACATATATATATATATATATATATATATACACACACACACACACACACACACACAACACAGGCTGTGTAGGAGACTCACCTCTTATACAGAATGTCTGTCAGAGAGCGGCGGATGTTTTGTCTCATTTGGTTGTTGGGTGGAGGCGGCATGGGGGACACAGTGGGTGCAGATGCAGCTGGATGGGGGGGTCTGGAGGAGCTGGATTGGCCAGAAGGAGCTGAAGAAACTGGAGATGATGGGACCCTGGAGGATGACGACGACTTACTCTGGGATGTAGTCTCCTTGTGTTGCGGCTGCTTCTTTGGAATGGTAAAGTTGGACTTGGTGACCCTCAGGGCTCCTGTGACATGGATGGGACCAGGAGGGAAGGGGGATGGTGTGTGGGCAGGTGGGGGGGCTGGCTTCTTGGCCTTGGCCGTAGATTTACTTGGGGGTGGTGCAGGTTTCTTGGAAGCCTTTGAGCTGGGGGATTGAAGGGAAGGCTTCTTACCCTTCTGGGACACCTTTGTTCCTTTAGCAGCTGGTGACTTCTTGTTTGCCTTTGCTGGGGTTGTAGATGCTGGAGAAGGCTTCTCAGGTGTCAGGACCGGTTCCTTCGCTTTCTGCTCCTTCTCGCTTGGCTTCTCCTCTTTTTGCAGTGCTGAAATAATCAAGAACAAGACCACACATTTTAAAATACACAAGGGCTTACAGGACCCACTTGGATATTCTCTATAGGTATTAATATTATCAATACCAATGGTGGGATTAAAAATCCACATCAAGACACAAAAAGAGTATGACAAATCTAGACAAGTGTCTTCCTTAACTGAGGCAGAAATAATTTACATAAATGATGATTTTTCAGTGCACAGTGAAGAAGTTAACATTTTGGGATGGACACAAAGATGAACCTGGGCAGATGTTTATTCCCTCTATCTGGGGCTGGACACTGAACTGCAGATACATCATGATCTTCACACAGATGGGTTTGAAAAGTTATTTGTTCTGTCATAAATATTATTCAATAATTGCTTTAAATGGCATCAGGTAATTAGTTGAAAACAACTTAACTCTATACCAATTGCTGTGTGTAGTGGAGGAGTGTTTTGTTTTTGTTTTTTTTTACTAATTTATTACTTTAAGCCAATTATCAACTGCTGGAGGGAATAAATCAAATGTAATCTGTTTCTTTTACTGGAGGGAAAAAAACAGCACCAACTAATTAATCATTAACTCAGGTGTAGCTAATTCTATTCCTAATAAGTCTTGCACAGATTACATGCATTTTGAAAAACAAATAAAAACCAGAAATTATCTTCAAAACTTAACTTATTCATTGTAAGGTGTACAGCAACAGTGCTTAATACCATTGGCACTACACAAATCCTTACAACTATTATCTATTGATAGGAGGATGGAGCTGTGATCAGAGCAACAACTCTTGGTCTGGTTAATGCTTCAGCACATCAGGCAAGTGCATGAGGTGCAGAGGTTTTCTGGAAAAATTCCCACCACCTACTTCTGCTAAAATGAAGTAACAATTACACCCGCTGATAAATAGTAATAACAGATTCAGTACAATTGAAAGGTCTTTTATCACACATAAATTGCTTAAAACCCATTATACCCAGGATTAAAGTTGCTTTAAAATGTTCACACAATCCCACAGCAGTGAAATACACAATAATCAGCAATCCAACAGTTCTGAAAACCAAAGCAACAAGACTCCCATTCTCAAAATCATGAAACAACATTAAAACCTTTGCCTGTTCACCCAACGTAGGTTTTGAATGAACATATAACTACAAGAATGTCATCCGGTCGTTAAACCACAAAACTATCTGATCTGCTGACAAAGTGGATGTACTAAACTCATGTCAGTAAAAGCTTATTGAGCTCTCAGAGACCTGTTATTAATGAAAAACAAATATCCACTTTTCACATCTCCACTCATAGGCAAATGTGTGAAAAACTGAGGAGGACTCTTCTGATTCTGTGCACTCAGCCCCGGTCTTCAGCGTCTTGTGGCTTTCCTGAATGTCACTGCACCTCCAGGAGGTCTGGTCTCTGAGGCAGGTCTTCCTGGTGTGGCTGCTAACCATCTGGCAGGTCAGGAGTGTCACGTTGCCATAGTGTGTGTACATTTGTCACTTCTATGTGCTTGTTTACAGCTCAAGTGGTGAGGACATCCTACAGCAAGCCAACACTGCTCACAGAATCAATCGAGGCATCCAAAAATCTGTCATATCACCTTTTATTTTATAGCGTTTCCCACGAGTAGAAGTATGAAATTCAATAGGATTCAAAAAGTTCAGCCTGTTACCAACAGAATTAAAGATCAAAAATACAAGGTGGTGCTTCAAAGCAGGTTTATGCCTGATATGAGCCATACGCTTCCTGCGTCCACATAAATATGGGATTGTGCCACCTACCTGCTGGAGAAAGGGAAAGGATCTTGTCTGAGACCATCAGCTGAGATGAGCCCAGGATGTGGAGAAACTCAGGCAAATAAGCAGCAAATTAACCATCACATGCAACCACCCAGCCCACATCACAGTGAAGCAGCTCGGTTATTGATCTTACGTCTACCAAATGTTATTTATACATGTTGGATCCTGATTCTGGCCTCGGTGATTCCAAACATAACCTGCATTGTTGAATACTTACCCAAAACCAAGTTCTGAAACTTACCTTTTCCACAGCTGCCAATATTTCATTGAGTAACAAACCGTTACATTAACTGAGTGTCACAACAGAGTGAATTACTCAATAGTCTAGTGTACAGAGAAGTTCATCTCCTCATTCCTCATGTTGAGGTACGGATCATATCTAAATCAATAGCATGGCAAGAACCACATTTAAAAACGAAAAGACAGCAATGTGGTTTAAACAACAGCTCAAGACCGTCAAAGAGATACATACACTTTTTGTTTAACACTGTTGATGATATGGCTGAAGTCTTTTCTGGTGTTACAGCAATGTAATTATGGTCACTGGACCAGGATGCAGTGGCCGGGGGAGGCGGATGTTCCTCAGCATGCTCCTCCTCTTCATCATCATCTGAATCTGGACTGTAGTCTTCGTCGCTATCCGAGTCCTCCTGGGTCTTCTTCCCCGTCTTCTTTCCATCAGCAGCGCTCCTCTGCGTGGGCAGGAGAAGACAATTAGACACATCAACCACAGCACGTGTTATTCTATTACAATCCAAATATTTTCTAAAAAGACGTTGCATTTTAATGAGAATTCCATTATCTGCAGTTTTGGTAAATGTGCTGCTCTTAAAGGTCGCCATGACATTTTGACCATCTCATGTTTTGTTTCAACTGCTGTCTTCATCCTTACTGATGACTAGACAATGTCCACAGTAGATAAATCACAAGAAATGAGGTGCGGTTTATCGCTTTCAAAGCATCCTCCAGGATGGATCCAGAGCACTTCCCCTTCTCACCTGAGACCTCCAAATATCTGTTCAAATAACAGTATCTGTAGATATGCAAGACTGTTGAGGGCCAGCATCTCAAACACCTCTATGATAATGTGGACAGAATTTTTAAATCTTTCTAGGTAGGAACATGAAGTGATAGTGCCTTTAAGAAATTACTAATCACTTCCAATAGACAGACAGGCTGGTTATTAGATTAATAATACTCTCCATCAGAAATTAGACACAGACAAAACTTGGGCACAAACATGAACTTCATGATGAAAGTGTAACAAAGATTCTTAATACAGAGTTTATATATACACACCATTTAAGCCAACTGCAAGTATAGAATGAACTACAATCTACAAGAGTATAAGCAAATACTTCAAAAGGTTAATAGGCAAGTACTGTTGATGACAATCTGTGACTGAAACCTGTATGCAGTCAACATAAAATGTCCCCTATACAGCCCATGTGTTTACATCTAAAAATTATCTTCACAACTAAAGTCATCAAACTTTCACGCAGGCTGAGAGCTTCGTTGCTTTACTTAGCTCCAATATCATGTAAATGCTATGAGTATGTGAAGCACATTCATTCTGGGTGTTTTAAAACATGGCTCCACTCTTCCAGTAAATGTCACTTTATTGTTCATGCAGTGTTTTTAATCCATGTCATGATCCAGTGCAAATGGCTGTTCCATTATTCCAGTGAGATGATAGGCCAGTAGATGTGCAATTCCCTCATTCTGATCCACTGAAAATGTTCCAAATCATGTTAGCAAAGCAGTACAGCTTACCATGGATATGTTCCAATAAATACACCACTGATGCCCTGTTCAATTAAGTCTAGGTCAAGAATTACCTCTAAGCTAATCTAAGGCAAAAAAGATGACTTTTCACCCATTAATATGTAGCAAACAGTACCATTTGTCAAGTTCTTCAAGAATGTTTGAGTATACAAGAGCTTTCTGAACCATTTTATTAAGGCTGACTCCAGTTTCTCTACTGACGTACAACATGAACATGAAAACCGGACTGCCAGAGCAACAAACTGGGAACTCTGGTATGACAACTCTGAGTAACATTCAACATTTTAGTGTTTCCCCGAATTCCAGATGAGACTTGAATAAGGTTATTGTTCAGTCCATTTCCATTCATTTAAGTATGAAACAACACATTTAATAGGATTCAGTGTGAAGGGTCATGATATATCACTAATAAACCAGTCATTCGATGCTCAAATTTGTAAATGTGCTCAAGACATGAATTTTAAAGTTTTATATACAGACATTCCTGTACCACAGGTTGCTTTTCAGTCAGACATAATTTTGGTGAAAGAGGTTTCTGTTATTAGCAATACTGAAAATTCCCAGAACATCATGCCTTATGTGCTGCGCAGCTCTTTCTCACTGGATGAATGACAGATAATTTTGGTCGAAGGACAGGCTAAAAGCACTGATTTAAGCGGTCCAAGTTACCTTGTGTGTAGACTTGGCTTTGGGCGTCTTTGTCTTGTCCTTCTGCTTGGGCTCTTTCACATCAGTAATGGACCTCATAGCAGCAGCAGCATGCCTCAGGATGCAGTCGTTGCCACAATACACAGAGTCTGGTTGGGCGTTGTTTTCACAACCAGGTCCAATACATTTGGGAAGCGCAGACCCTGTCTTCTGCTCAGCCGTATTCTCCTCCATGGGTGGTGTGGTTTTCACCTCCACATTTGATGCCACTTTGTGCTCCGTGTCTGGAAGCGCTCTGGGCTCTGATGAGGGTATCGTCTTTTCCGACTTTGGTGCGGCCTTCTGCTCAGCTGACTGCTGTACTACCTGCTTCAAGTCAGTGCACAATAAAAATCAACTAATCAAGCAATGATCTGAATAATGTGATTAAGTCTTCACTAGTAATCATGCTACTAACAACCATAGACGCCAACAGTGTTTGTTTAGATGTCTGTACAGACATTTTTTATCAAGCAGCTTTAATAGTTTAAAGTTGGGACCAAGAAAGTGGAACATGTCCAAATTCTCATTTTAAGCATTCATCACCTGTTGCTATCCATCAATCATCTCTGTAAACACCTCTTTGTTTCTCTGTCTAAATATACCTTTCACTGTTTAAGGCAAAAATGTATCCATGAGGGTGGAGTTGAAGGACCAGTAACTTACCAGTGACCTTTTGTGGACAGTACTGAAAGTATCTAAACTGTGTAAATTTTCTACTGAGTCAGACACAGGAAGCAAGACTTTGGGCATGTGTGGTCTGTTGTCTCAATATTCTTACATATGTAACAATATATCTGCTTTTAACCCAAATATGTGACTTTTGTGTTTTCTCTAAGATAGTCCAGAGTGCTAATTCGTTCCGTGACACTTACCTTTGCTGTTGGTTTTGTATGAATGCCTTCGCCTAATCCATTGTTTTGTGTT
>JAPQRQ010000022.1:34839340-34854036 GCA_037367365.1 Apogon talboti
TCTCAATATTCGTACATATGTAACAATATATCTGCTTTTAACCCAAATTCAGTGACTTTTGTGTTTGTTCTAAGATTCTCCAGAGTGCCAATTCGTTAAGCGACAGTTGTTACAGTATACTTTGGTATTATTATGTAGGGATATTATCAGGGATAGAAAAGTACAGACAGGCTGATTAAATGTCATTTTTAGAAAATTGGCATCAGCCACTTTTACACCATCAGCTAGCAAATACTTCAAAAATTAATGTCAACATCTGAAAGTGTTCATTCTCACACACACAAGATGCCAGTATCTGCTGAGAAATGTTGCTGTTAAGTGAACCACAATCATTTCCAGTCAGAACTCTTAGTGTAGATTAGATGAGCTACTGACATTTACAGGGTGTTCCAAACTATTAAAACACTCCTAAGCTTAAAAAACTGTTTTATAGTCAAACAACCAAAAACCTGCACCACAGCACATAAGCCTTCCAGAAACCCATTACATTTTGTTGGTTTTATACTGAATGAGTGGACTGTAGACATATGAGATGTCCTTAACTAAAAAGAGGTTATCAAAGACTCCTATGAAGGTCTTTTTATAAATTTGACCTGTTCTTTACTTAATTGGCATTGCCTAGTGTAAAGCACTTGTCAGTTAACCAAAACAGAAACAAAGTGGTGTGTACTTTCTAATTCCTGTCTGTACTCTGTTAAGAACACCATCTACGTTAGTCAATGACATGTTGAACCCAGTACTAGTCACCTACCGGCTGAAAGATCTTAATCTTCTTTTTTCCAGTTGGATTGGTGGCTTTCTCTATCCTTCCCTTGATGCCCTGGTCTTCTGCTGCCTTCTCTCCAGTTGCCGAAGATGTAGAGGATGGAGGAACCGATGCACCCTGACTGACTGGCACAGAGGACTCAGACACCTTCAAAGTCATTTTCTCAGATGTTTCAGAGGAGGTGGCAGCAGTAACAGGGGCAGCAGAGGTGGGAGAAGCAACATCAGCTTTGGGCTTCCCGGTATCAGCGTTTGCAGACAGAGTACACGTGGCTGGCCTGACCACCTGGCTCTTCTTGGCAGTGCAATTGGGACAGATATAGTCTTCTCCATTTCTCTCCATCAGGCGTCCACGGGCCTCAGTGATCCCCACACAATCTCCATGAAACCATTCCTCGCAGCGGTCACAGCAGATCATAAACCTAGTGACCACAGAACATTTATAGCAGGTTTCCTCTCAAATTAATGCTCAACCAGTGCTTTTCACATAAAGACATCGCTATATAAAGGCAGAACCAAATTACTGACAGCAAATATCCCTGGACACCTAACAATTAGATTAGAAAAAACATACACTAAGACTGATGTGAAAATGTAAAAGTTATCATTAAGTAGTGACCAAGAAAGTGGAACATGTTCAAATTCTCATTTTAAGCATTCATCACCTGTTGCTATCCATCAATCATCTCTGTAAACACCTCTTTGTTGCTCTGTCTAAATACACCTTTCACTGTTTAAGGGAAAAATGTGTACATGAGGGTGGAGTTGAAGGACCAGTAGTTTACCAGTGACCTTTTGTGGACAGTACTGACAGTATATAAGCTGTGTAAATTTTCTACCGAGTCAGACACAGGAAGCAAGACTTTGGCCATGTGTGGTCTGTTGTCTCAATATTCGTACATATGTAACAATATATCTGCTTTTAACCCAAATTCAGTGACTTTTGTGTTTGTTCTAAGATTGTCCAGAGTGCCAATTCCTTCCCTCAAAATAATTCATGACTGAGCAACGATGGTGGAATTTAGCACACGTCACTTAGAACATTAAGGAAGAAAATAGGGGAAAGATTTGAAAATAAAATTAAAAAGGCAAAAATACGTGCATGTAAAAAAACGTATTCTAAATGGACAGCTCAAGTGGAACACTTAAAGTTGTGGGAGAATGACGCAGACAGCAGGGAGAGGGCAGATAAAAGACATAAAACAACTGAAACTTTTATTTCACTATCAGAAGCTAATGTGAGTGAGAAAATTTAAGAACTGACACCTAAGTCTCTGTTAGAAAATGTCACTAATACTTCTTTCTACACAAGGCCTTTCAGTGATCAGATTAATGACTTTGATACTGCATGGCCACGAGAAGGTTCATTTGACAAGTCTCACTTAGCATTATTGCATAGCTTAACTGATCATCCAAACCCTATGGGGCCTTCAGAATGGGATTATGAATCCATGAAAGAGTGTCTTGGAGTGTGGGATGCCATTGGTCGAAAGGTCTGTCGCACGAATCAAATAATGTCTAATTGTCCCAGCACTGCACTGAGTGTACACAAAGTTAATTATGATTTAGACTGTCCCTCAGGAATGCACACTCTGCCTTTAGGTTTTGGAATGCAGACTGCATCACAGCAGCCACGAGAGATAGGAGAAGAAGAAGACATTGAAGACATTTCAGTTCCTGTACAGTTTCCACCTCCTTACTCTGGACTACTGGAACGAGCACGCAAGATATCCATTTCACCGTCTACAAATGTATGGAATGAGGAACAAAGTAAAACAAGACAAGGAACCATTTATCAACCAAAAAGTCAATCTCCTCGTGTTGCTGCTAAATTTGTTTCTTCCCAAGCAAAATTATATGACGGTGTGGACAACTCATTCCTGGGACCAATGATGGGAGTGTCCTGATGGAACAGGTGGAATCCAACGTGTTTACAGACCATGGAAAACTGCAGAATTACAAGCCGTCATCGGTAAATTGCCAGACCCTAAGCATAATGGGAAGGTGTTTGCGCAAATGCTTTAATAAAATTAGTGGTTCAACATAAACCCACAGCAGCAGAACTTGACCATGTATATACAACCAAATGGGGTTTATCTTGGGGGGAAGTGAAACCAGCTAAGTGGAATTTTGCTGCTTTGTGGGCTGCTGGAAAAGCATCACCCTATCAGGTGCAGCTGGCCCAGTTAGTCCAAGCCTTGGAGACCAGATTCAAGCCCAAAATAAATATGACAACTGTAAATACATGTGTACAAAACCCAGGGGAGACTTCTGATGATTATTTCCCCAGAAAACTCCAAGTTTTTAATATGCATAGTGGAAATGAACAACCAACAGATACCACTGATGACTCTGTATGGGAGAGAGACACTGTTCAGACTTTAATCCATGGATTGAGGCCTGAGCTCAGAATGCTTTTTCTAAGACACTGTGGGATGGCAAAGCACATGTCTAACTGATGTAAAAAAGTATTGCTTACATGCTGAAACTATTGTCCAAGATGAAAAACTTCAACACACAAAGAAGATCAAAAACGTTGGAGAAAGGCAGCTGTTACAATTAGAGTACAACAGTCCTGATCCAAGAAGCCAAAGAAGAGGCAGAGGACGTGGCCAGGGACGAGGTAGGAGCTTCCAAAACAACATAGAATATTCTGATGTCTGCTGGACATGCTACAAAACATGTCATATTGCCAGAAACTGTCCCACAGCATTTCCAGAAGAATGGAATGGGGGAAAAAGGGACAGCACACCCACCATCTGGACATGTATCCATGAACAGACCATTTGGTGACAGGGACCAAGGAGCAAAAAGGTCATGACTGTCCATGTAGTCTTCAAGTACACCACAGACAGAAGATGAACATCAGACAGATGTCTCTGATAAAGCTGAATCATGTTATTTCTCACTCCACTACAGATCAAAAGACCTCCCTATATTTGAGATCAAAACACATGGAACAACCTACGAGATGCTTCCAGATTCTGGAGCCGCTGAATCTACGTTAAGGTCAACAACCGATGCTTATGGATATCACAAAAAAAGTCAGACGTGCACTGGCCTCTCTGGAGCACCAATGAAATGCAGAGTGACTGAACTGTGTCCAGTTGAGTGGGATGACTGATGTCCCACATATTAAGAACTCATTAGTCATGGTTCAAAATTCCCAGTAAATGTAGCTGGACAGGCTCTATTGTGTGCCTTGGGTTTAACTATCATCTGTACTGACTTGTCTGGCGACTCTTCCTCTATGATGTTCACTCTCCAACATCATTTAACTATGTTTATTCTTGGAATATTAACCCTTCTTCAATTCTACCAGATTTACATGAGGTTGTGGAAACCTGTAGTGATACTACATTGATAAAACTTGATCCTAGCAGCTATAGGAGCATGCTTTATGAGACAGAGAAGGATGAAAATGACTTATTTGAAAAAGACTGGGAAAATCAAAAGGATAAGGACAGTTTGTACGGTAACAGCATTGTAGCCACAAAGGATTTTGTTGTTTTGCTCATTGATTTGAACAAAACACAAAAGAAAGCGTTTTGTGTGTCCCTCACATTATCCTGTCCAAATTAGAAAATGTAACAGAAAATTATATAGATTTAAGTTTGGAAAAATAAAATCTGGTAATAACACAATATCAGAAGGAGTTATCATCCATCCGTTTCGTTGTGACCTTCCTGCTTACAAAACAGTACAACCATTGAAAATGAAGTCATCATCCAAAATTAATAATTTTGTAAGTAAACCAGAAATGACTTGTGTTCATCCAGCTTTGGAAGGGGTTCCAGACTGCCTCTGGGCAAAAACCAAATATGATGTAGGCCTAATTAAGGATGCGACTCCGGTGGTTGTAGTCCCTAAAAGTGATTATTGACCCAACAAAAAACAGTATCCTTTACAGCTGGATGCTGAAGCTGGCATGACCCCCGCTATTGACCTCTTAAAAGAAGGCATTATTGTCCCGGCTTCTTCCTCTCCGTGTAATACGCCACTTAATCCTATTAAAAAGGCCGATGAGAAATCCTGGCGACCTGTTCATGATTTACGTGCAGTAAATGAAAGTGTGTTTGCTCAAGCATCAGTGGTGCCAAATCCAGTTACAATATTAATTGATTTGGCTCATGCTTTTTTTCAGTGTTCCTTTTGAAAAACATTCCCAGGATTGGTTTGCTTTTACTGTCAAAGAGAAAAAATATAAGTGGACAAGATGTCCACAAGGATTTGTGTCTTCAACCACATATTCAACTGCATAGCAAGAAAATTTGGCTGGATTCAATTTTCCAAAAGAAAGCATTTTGATACAGTATGTGGATGATTTATTAATTTGTTCTACAACTGAGGAAAATTGCATTGCAGATACAAATGCATTGTTAAAATATTTGGCATCACAGGTCCATAAAGCATCACTTGAAAACTCCAGCTGGTTAAATAAGTGCACTATTTGGGTTCGAGATCTCGAATAATCAACCAAGAATTAGTAAAGAGCGAGTTCAAGCAGCACTGTCCTTACCTAAACCAGTGACTAAAAAACAAACGAGCTTCCTGAGATGCACAGGCTACTGTACACAGTGGATCTGTGATTATACCAAATTAGTACAACCTCTTCCTGACATGATATATACGACTGGACTGACAGCACATGACCATCTGACATCTGACTCCTGAGGCTACCAGAGCCTTTGTGAAACTAAAAGAAGCTTCGTCTTCTGCGCCTACTTTAGGTATACTAGATTTGTTAAGACTTCACCTTAACTGTGGATGAGAAGAATGGGTTTTATAGTGCAGTACTCCTGCAAAAACATGATGATAAAAAAGGGGTTTTGTCTCTTAGTTCAGAACAGTAGATAGGTATTAACTGGGGTTTACTTTATTCCTGGATAATGCCATATGTTGTTAGTATCCCTCAAAAGATGAAAGCCATCCTTTTGATCATGTTAAGTTGCAAGAGTAACTTTTCCTCTGCGGTGACAGCCGCTAGCATAATTAGAAAAGTGTTCAATAATTTGTATAATTGCTGTTAAAATGATAAAAACGGGGGAAAGTCCAAGAAAGTGGAACATGTCCAAATTATCATTTTAAGCATTCATCACCTGTTGTCATCAATCAATCATCTCTGTAAACACCTCTTTGTTTCTCTGTCTAAATATACCTTTCAATGTTTAAGGAAAGAATGTATCCATGAGGGTGGAGTTGAAGGACCAGTAACTTACCAGTGACCTTTTGTGGACAGTATTGAAAGTAAACTGTGTACATTTTCTACTGAGTCAGACAACAGGAAGCAAGACTTTGGGCATGTGTGGTCTGTTGTCTCAATATTCTTACGTATGTAACAATATTTATGCTTTTAACCCAAATTCAGTGACTTTTGGGTTTGTTCTAAGATTGTCCAGAGTGCCAATTCCTTCTGTGACAGTAGTCACTGGTGTAATTCTAAAAACAATAATAAAACATACCGTTTATTGTGTTTCTGGCGACAGATGCAGTAAAGTGCATTTGGATCATAACCACCATCGTCAGACTCAATGGATGATGATGAGGACGACGAAGAGGACATGGAGGAGTCATTTTCATCTTCATTGTCGTCTTGTATGTGAGCTTTGCGTGTCTTTAAAGCGCCTTTTGGTTGGTTTTCCTTTTTGACTGCAGTGGTAGCCTTGTTGACAGTAACAGGGGCTTTGACAGGACTACTGTTCTTATTGGCTGCCCTCTTTTTGTTGATGTATGTCCTGACCGGTCCACGTTTTACCAGCATTGTTGCAGGCTTGTCCGTTTCCTCATCATCGTCGTCTTTTTCAGTCTCGTCTGTCTCCGCTTTGTCATTGGTATCTCCATGATCATCTTTGTTCTCACAGTCCTGCTCTGACTGAGGCTGTCCTGTGTTTCCCACATCTTCGGGACTGGGATCACTCCGCTCATCTGTCTTTTCCTCATCTTTAGTCTCTACCTGGGGCGCGTTTGCGTCATCTCCTTTGCCGTCTTCCTCGTTATCTGAGCTGCCATCGTCTTTAACGGGTCCTCCCCGGCCTGCTCTGGTTTGTCTGCCTCCACGTCCTTTTCTCTGGATCACTCTCCTTGCGCCACTTCTCGTCTTTCTTTCCGGAGACTCTACATTGTCTTCCGCAGCTTTAGTGTCAACATTACCATCAAAACTGGCCTCAGATGCCGTTTCAGCATCAGTTGGAGTTTGGGAAGGGGGATCCCCACTTTCGAGAGTGGGAGGGCCACTCTTTCTTGACCCTCTTTTGGCAGTGGAGAGGAATTCCTCAAGTTTGTCAGTGCGCTTAGATTGCCTGCCACTGCGACGTACAGGATTTGGGCTGTCAGTTGCCTCCACTGGCATCTCTCTCTTTGCAACAGTGGACTGACGGAAACCCCAAGTTTTTTTTACTTCAGTGTTGACCTTCGATGATTTATCCGACTCCTCTATTGTCTCTTGGGCTGCATTCTCAATTTGGGTTTGAGATGGCTCCTTCTGGTCGTTATCACCTTCTCTAACCCCTGTAGGCAGAAGATTGATGAAAGCTATAGGAACATTTCTAGCAATCTATTAACAGAGTGCAACACAATGTTATTAGAAAACTTCTGATTGTGTTATGATTAATCATTCATGTGAATTAAAAGTGTATTTCTCCACTTATTCACCCTTACTATAACCCATATTTAAAATTATTAAAGACCACAAGACCTAACACCAAATTCATGCCCAGAATTACTGCAACGTCTTCACCAACCCCTTAATTAGGAGGGAAAATAAGCTCATCGAGATACCTTGAGAGAAGCTATCCATATGGTCCTGGCTCTGCTCTGGCTCAGCAGCTAGAGAGAGCTCAGGGTTTGCATTCTCCTCCATAGCTGATGGAGTCAATCACTACTTTCAAACTGAATGTCTACAGTTAAGAGAAGAGCACAGGACACCAGCTTTGAGTCACTATTTGTAGTGCATTTTAGGACAAACACTGGGGGCTACACTGATTGTTTTCCTAAATTTCTTACATTACAATCTCACTCCAGAATTATGTTTCAAACTTTAAACTAAACCATCAGGTGAATAAAACAACACTGATGGCCTCAATATTCTTCATAAGGAGCTATATACAATGACATGACAAAACATGGGAAAACTGACAAAAAAATGTTGTTGGAAACAAATACATATAGAATAAGCATGTGTAAAGAACTCGTTAAGCATAAAAGCAGATTCACGCCCGTCTACCACATCCTACTTCCATATTCAATCAAATTAATAATAAGAGAGATGCCTGCACTTCCCAGTCATCTCTAGACAGGTTTGTGAAACATTACAGATTTAATTACACTTTGAGAAATTCAAAAATCTGGGAGCTTGGTCATTAACTGCTTCCTCTCACTTTACTGTGTATAACTATAGCACCATTTCCATGATGGCAGTCGCCGTGGCACGACCGCCCTTGGTACTTTTTAGTATGGTCACATCACATGCATTCCCTCTAATGCTCTCATTTAGAATTGTGTATTACTAAAAAAGTAACATGGGTGTTGTAAGCAGCAATATAATGTTAAACAGTTACTTAAGTGCAGGAATCCAAAGCTAAATCAACTAAAGAAATGTTTTTCATCACATTTACTCAACACTTAATTCTGTTAAGTATAAGTGAGTATTAAGAACAACAACTGCTCTTTAGATTACTGATGTTAACACTTGCTATTAACAGACACTAAATAAAATTTGGTAATGTCTATACCTTTAGTTCTGCAGTGATGATATCAGAAGTTGTAACAAACAAAGGCTTTTTGGCATTAGTCATCAGTCTTAGGCAAGGTCACTGGATCTGAAAAAAGAAAGAAAAGGGGTTAAGGCCAAAGCACTGTGTACTCACAGCAATGGCAAACACATTCTGTGTAAATATGCAAATACAACAGAAAACAAAAATGATGGTTTTCATAAATCTACTAACAGAACTGCATTTAATGTCCCAGAAATAAAGTATGATAAAGGTACATTTAAAATTTCATTCAATGACATTAATAACTTTGCTCTTGTCGTCAAAGTAACATTGTAAACATATTTAAAGTAGAACAAACGCTTATTTTAAAATAGAGAATTGATTAGCCTTGCTCATTGCACCGTCAACAATGAAAACACGTCCAAAGCCACTGACGGGGATTCCGCCAATGATTCGCTTGCGGTCACGACGCAGTGCCACGTGAATGGAAGGAAATCTGTTGATAAGGGTGGTGGGAGGGGTCCGGCAGAGACACCAAATTAACAACAATCGTATATTTAAAATACTGCAAAGACAGCAATAGCAAAACCTGCGAAGTTTACTCATTTACATATTAAACCAATGTCGAGACGTCAGATCATCCGACATGTTGCTGCCCAGAGCTGAGGGGCTGCACCCGGCCTATGTGCACGTGATCGACGCATTTCTAATTCACTGCTTTTATCACTGGTATGATCGCATGTCGTGTAAAATGCAATGTGCAAATATACATCAATCATTGCCACCTAGCATTATAGCGCATGACTATCAATGAAGTTCTACAGCTGCAACCGCCTGCGTATCCAAGAAAACCAAAGATGGCCGCAGTCAACACTCCACCTAACCAAACGACTACGACGCCACTTAGCTCATTAAACTGGAACCCCACTAAACATGTTGTTGGTTGGGTAAGGTGCGTTAGCCAACATGAGTACAAATTAAGTAATACGGCTTTTCAGTTCGTTTACCATTTCGTGTTACGTGCGAGCGTTGCAAAACGTGCACTCGTGGCTAGCATTAGCCAACACGAGTGCCAGTATGCTAACCCTCGACACAACCTAGACAAATATAACGAGTGGTGTTAAACTTCAACACAACACATAGCAACCAAGAGACGAAACACATGCCCTAATCTTTCAATAGCAAAGCTTTTTACTAAACAATTTAGCTGCTGACCCAAGTGCAAGTAAATTGCGTAGTTTAACTGCTAGTGGTGGTCGTTAGCGTCACAGCTAGCTAATGTCAGCGCATCTTGTTCAACCTTGCATGTGATATCAAGAGCGAGTACATCAACCTCTGCGAGACAGGAACCGAGAAAGGAGTACTCCTGAAGAAATGACAACACGGCACCACTGAAGCCTTAAATTGTGCTGTACCCACCATCGCTAAATCTAACGATGATTTGTCCTCGTTTTTTCTTCGTTCAGTCCTCCATTTTCCATTCCCGCTGGAGGAGCTGAGCTAACTGACTGCGGCAGATGGCTGACGGCTGGCGGTGTGTGCGCACAGAATCTTACAGCGCCCCGAGTGGTAAGGGGGAGAACTGCAGCAAGCTGGGCGGTTAATGAATACGCCAAATACTATAATTCTTGGTTCAATTTCATGGTTTTGCTCTGATAGAATTACATCCTAAGCCCCTAAAATTATGAAAATTAATTGCTTCACGTCATTTGATTTACATTAAGGGATTAAAAATAATTATGCATGGCTTCTTTTTGGATACCACTGCGCAAAGTTTAACTTATTAAACTCTTAATTGGAAATGCTGAGACCAAAAATCTTTACATTTGGCTTATTGTGCATACCTGGATCAAGATTGCTGCCTTAATTAGAATCAAAATCAGCCTTTTTTTTCTAATTGTATTGAAAATTTTAACATCTACAACATCCACACCAGTCACAATTATAACTTCAAGTAAAATATCATCTTTTAAAATGCATGAAGCAGCTGCTTGATGTTTGCAAATACATATGGTGATGATGCCAGTTCAGAAAGTAGCCTATTGAAGCATATAATAGGAATGTTGAAAAAAAATTGAAAATATTCTGAATATAATTATTCCAACTTCTCAAAAATCTGATTATCTACTCAACAAAGAACTGAAACTATATGTATTGACTGTTTGGTAAAGCAGCAGACAGTGTGTATCAGATGTTTGTATTTGTTATTTCTTTGCAGAATACAGCAGGCAACATTAGAATAACAAATAAATTAACATAGAATACAAAATAAGTAATATACATACATTTCTGTCACAGTCCCCTAATCTAAAACTGAGGTGGTCCATCAACAGTGGTTACATTTTGCAGTCTGTTAAATGTTATCCTTTACACTTTATGACTGTTTTGTTAAACTCATGCAGACCTTTACACTGATGTCTCTCTATAGAGTGCATGAATATGCAGTATACATTTATTAAACTGCACCCTCTAGTGGTTACTAACTATTTGTTGTCAGTTTTTCTCCACAATTAAAATATTTGAAATAACACTGTGCACCGGGGACAAAAAGTGTGCATTGAAAGGCAAACAAAAATATATAAATTAAAACATTTGGACTGTGTCCTTAATATCACTTGACCAGAACATCTTACATACACATACTCTTACAATAAAAAAACAATTTATACATTTACATTTTCAAGTACAATAATCTCAGCTATGACAAAGGAAGGGGAACACTGTCGGCGTTCTTCTCCATATCACAGTGTTTGTCCGGTGGGGCTGAGGCCAGAGTGTCTCTGAGAGAGTTTGGGCCACTACTCGACTGCCCCAGACTTTTGTTTGGGAGATCTACGGTCGACTCAGCCTCAGGTTCTTGCTGAGGGGCTGTTGCTAGAAATAGAATAAAAGTGAAAGAAAGCAGAACATTTAAGTAAATATGACTCCAGACAGTAAAGGGGAAAAAAGCATGTGATCAAGAGTCTGAGGCTGGTACCTGACTGGGTGCAGGACTTCATGTGCTCTGGCCAGTGGGCTTGTTGACAGGGATAGTCGCAGTAGCTGGTGTTCCAGCAGCAGTAGAAGATGGCCTCTTTCTTGCAGTTGGCACACCACTGTTTCTTTTTAGTGTCATCCACTGCTTGCTGCTTCTCCAGCTCCATCTGTTTCTTCACTTCAGTCACTAACCTCTCTCTCTCCTGCTCCAGACTCTGCCTCATTTCTGCCATTGTCAGCTCTAAATGACAGAACACAAACATGATGAAACTCCACTCCTGCAATTACAGTTCTAGTAAGAAGAAGCCATACAATCTTAAATGTAATCAAATTATTTTGTGTTAAGCAAAAAAAGGGTAAGAAAATTTTGTTTGGCTAGATTTTTTAGAAACGGCTTCTTTAAATAGTGTAGCCACTGAAAACTAGGCAAAAAGGCATCATTTGGTATTTTGCCTCATAAGGCAAAACAAAAAATGATTCCACAAAGAAACTGAGATTTTTGTTGTTCATATATATTTTACATTTTGTTTTGCATTTTCAAAGAGAAAGTATTTAAACTGCTTCTTACACACAGTTGTGCTTGTTCTTTTAGGTTGACCTAACATTTTTCAACTGCGAAATTGTGCAAGTATCCTCCCTTTAAATAAGGAAATCGATTTGTCTTTGTGTTGGGATATTACAAACTAATGTTTTATCCCGTTTGTGTTTAAACCTAGATTAATATTCACTGATTGATTTATTTATTATGATTGACATATTAGAAAATATAGATATATTTTTTACTTTCTTGATATTCCTTTTTCGTAGTGTAAATAGTTTTGTGGAAGAGTGTATAAATGTGTCATATTTAGCTCACCAAGATTGTGCTTCATTTCTGCCAATTCCTGTTGATGTAACCACTGTAGTTTTTCTATTTCAATTCTCAGTCGCTTTATCTGCAAAAATGAAATCAAACACACAAACGTTATTTAATCCCATGAAAGGCCTGTGCTCTGAATAGTCTCCAGCCTCTGAGCGGTAGACACCCACCTCTGCTATTGTATTCCCTGAAGCACATTTAGAGAGGTCATTGTAGATTTCAGTCATTGTACCCTTGATTGCATCCACTATCTGAAAAAAAGAAGCCCATAAAATTCTGATGTCTTACTAAAAGAAAATATGTTGGCGATGAACAACTAATTGCACACCACAGCCACAGCACAAACACGGGGCATCACACCTCCGATGGTATTCAGTGGAAGTGGCATTATACAAACAGTCTCGTAAACTAACAGAAAATTTGACCAAACATTTTTATACTAACTTTATTAGTGTACTTGGCAATATCTGCAGCAACATCTGCAGAGGCAGTTGGGATGTACAGGTCTGTTGCCACTGGTGAGGATGATGCAGGCGTTGCTAAACTTGAAGTTGTCATGGTAGCAGAGGCCGGACTACTGGAAACCAGGGTGATGGCCGTGGTGGACGTGCTGGGAGGGGTGTCTTTTTGTTGAACAGCTGGAAAACACACCCCTTATGATCAGAAATGTCTTCATACACAAAGCGATAGTTAAAAAAGAAAGTTAAAGCTTTAATGAGTCACTGGAATGCTCTTTGACTTTGTAATTGTGGACTTTTTAAGCACGTACACTCCCACATGCTCTTATTACAATCACGAGACATTCTGATGAGCTTATTCCTCAATGTAATGAGATACACTCTCAATATAAGGACAGTTATTAGCCTGAGATACTGTCATTACTTCTCATTATTTTCTTACATTAAATAACTACGTCATTTTGAGAAAGTGTCCCATTATTTTGAGACGTTAACTTATTACTTGTAGAATATTTTCTGAAATCCCAATAGTGAAAATGTGCATCCATAGCTGGTTTTACTATAGTTGTTTAACACATTTGTATAGATTTGGGTCAAACGTTGTGTACCTTTGACGGCTTGTCTGGTTTGATAGCGTGTGCTCTGTGGGGACTGCTGCGCTGATGAAGAGGATGTTGCGTTCCCAGTTGCCTGCGTCTGTGTCTGGCCTTGCCTCGGAGATGAGGCCTGTGTTTGCGACGTTGCTGCAGGTTGCTGGTTCTGTTGCTGACGCTGAACCTTCTGCATGTGCCACTTTTGGGAGGAGGTCTGAAATTTGGCAGTGGGATTCCACACCACAGCTCGCTGCACCACCGGCACAGTCTCTCTGGGCAGCAGAGGGCGCTGTTTCTTTACACTTGGTGCGTTGGAGGCTGAGGAGGTGGAGGACGACGTGGGTGGTGGTGTTGTGGTAGCACTGGACATGGTTGCTAGGCTTATAGTTGCAGGGGATGGAGCAGTGAAGGAGACCATGGTGACAGGAATGGCCATCTGCGACTGTGTGGACACGCTGGATGGTGTGGAAGGAGCTGTGCTGTTTTGTGAGGGAAGAGTCGATGGGGCAGGAGCTTTACCTACAACAAAAACATCTGTGCATCAACTGAAGAGCTGCTGAAGATTCCATACGTTCATAATTCTGTGTGTCCACCTAAACTACCCAGAATCTTTAGTACACAACTCTGGTCCCAGTAACTAAAAGGTTTCTTGAGACATTAGACCTGTGAAGATTAGTCAAATTAATCAGCTAATGTGTTACAAGTCATTTTATTGTGTAACGACACCATTTCCTATTCCTAAAGGACATCATTCAAAGTGTAACTATTCACAAAACCGATATATGAACCTATGTAAGTGCGCTGTAGGATATCATTTCAGAGGGGAAAATGTATTATACTCGATTTTTTTTTTATCCCCTGATTCATGCCATCATTTAAACATATGTCAGTTTAAAAGATGATCTTCTGAGCCAAGAAAGTCACAGTTTGTAATAAAACTGTTCAAGTGTCAGACTGTGAAAACACGTAAATACAAAGACTGCACACCTGAGAGTCGTGAAGGTGAAATCTCTGCAGTTTCAATGTGACCACATTTCTAGTGCGTTTCACCTCTTTTAATACTTTTTGACTTCATTCTCAGAGACTGAGGTGAAAAGGCTGCAGACATTTTAGCGTTGGTGATGTGTAATATGTGCAACGAGAGATGCTACTTAACTTACTTTACCCATAAAGGCCCAGTACAACTTTTGTGGCAGTTTCCAAATGAATTTTTCTCTCTATTTAACCTTTTTTAAGTGTTTTATCACCATTTATTGTATTATTATTATTATTATTATTATTATTATTATTATTATTATTATTAGTAGTAGTAGTAGTAGTAGTAGTAGTAGTA
>JAPQRQ010000022.1:34871685-34886701 GCA_037367365.1 Apogon talboti
CCCCCACCCCCATCCTGCTGAGTTCCCTCCATCATGGGCCCTCAATCCCTCTCAGCAGTAAAAAACAAAAAAAAACAAAACACAACTGTAGGCCTTAGAAAAACAGATTGCCATGGAAGACAGTCTTTTCTATCCTCTGTGTCTATTTATATTCGTATCACCTGGCTTCACTTTACTGAAGGTGATAAAAGCTAAGTAACTTTAAACATATTCCTCCAGAAATTTTGTGATTATATTCTATCAAACTGTATATGGTCATAATATGTATGACAATAAGTGTCTTAATAGTTCACATTATTAAGCATTAAACAGCTGTAGGTGCTTGAGAACTCGTACCTCTTTGTCAGGTATGTTTTATTTTTTAAAAATTAAAGCGAAACAATACAACACAACCTCCAACCTACATTATGCATATAAACAATAATGTCCTCATGTGTTCTAAATATTTAAAAGAGTCTTCAGTTCTGTCTAAAATAATTCATTTTCTGTGTACTGAATAGTAAGTTATAATTTAACAGCCCTCTCTATCTGAATCATAAGCCATTCCCACAAAGCTGCTTTTCTGCCAGCCTATAAATACATTTTTAAATCTCTCCTCTACTAATATCACTGACTGCTGCTCGTATCACCTAGGGGGATTGGTGTACGTGTAGTTCATTTGCAAAGAGTGCCGCTCAGTTTGATAACGCTCACGAGAAAAAAGGACTTCATTACCCACAAGGCTTTTCGCGCTGCTCCAAGCTGGCTCCCTCCGCTCTGGGAGTGTTTCCCATTTAAACAAACACGGTCCTGCCGAAGATGGCGGAGAGTTTGTAGAGGCGTCAAAGAAACTGCTTTACTCAATGAAAGCGTCGAAGCCGGTGAGTTATTTGCAGTTGGGTTAAATTCGGGTTATATCCAAGTTTCGAACACTTACGCTAGCGTGTGTTTAAACTCGTACATTTCTCCCAGAAACAGTTAGTGTTGCTTTGCTTCCGAGCAGGCTGTGGTTTTCAGCTACCGTGATACAACCGACCACATTACTACTGTCGACTTGTTACGGAATGTTTGGTATAATATTCATTTGTTTGGAAACTCTAAAGAACATCACAACTTCTGGTACAGTGCCTTGGTAGTGCACGGAATCTGTCCGCTGCTGGGTTTCTTTGTTTTTTCTCTGTCTGTTAGCTCCAAAGTTTACGACGTGCTGGCTGTTTTCTGATTTGTCTGTGAAATACTCGAGGTACACAGACTCAACACTAAAGAATACACTGGTTTGTGTTGAAAAAACTCAACTTTTCGGCGCCAGTGGGCTTTGTTTGTGGTCCTCAGCACCACTCGGTAGCTTTGGGCTTTCTATTCCTGGTCTGACCTGGTGTGTTGTGTGTGTGTGGGTCCAACCGGGCTCATGGATTACCTTCACAGCCAGGGTTAGTCATGGATCTGGACGTCAGTTGTCTTGTGTAACAACATGATAACTCCACCTAAACACAGTCTATCTACATTTAATATTTACTCGACATTCCACAAACACATCACCACTAGCTGTACCATCCTAAATACATATAGGACTGTCTTTTCACACTTGTTTTTTGTGTGTGATTTGATTTTTAATATCAACCGACACTGCGTTACACATAATATTTCTAGTATTTTTTACTAATGTATCTGATCTTCACTGCTCACAACCAAACTTGAACTGACTGGCTCAGCATGGCTGCATTGGAGAATTCACAGCATCTGTTATTCATTTGCACCGTTCTTGTAAGATTGCATATTTGTGATCGTAATGGTGGGTATAATGGCCCATCACATTATGATAAATGTTGGTTTTCACTATCGATAAATCATATTTAGGTGCGTGTGTAGGTGAGAGAGAGACAGACTGACAGAGGGAGATGGATGTGTTTCAGTGCAGGGAAAGATGAACAAGACCACGGGTTCAGGTAGAGTTCGGGTTGGTTCTCTGTGCCGTTCAAGGTGTGTGGTGAGCATTCAGTTTTTGAGGTGGTAACAGTGCATTCCTGGAGAGAGTGCTCATGTGTAGGGAGACAATGAGGAGGTGGTAAGCCATTCCTCTGAAACCACTGAGCCTGAGGTGTGCTGTCGCTCTCATAGCCTGGAGCCATCCCCCAATACTTAGAGGCATTTAGAACTCCGCACTCATTTCCATGTAAGACCATCTGAATTTGTGTTGGTTTTCTGTGGCGTTGTGATGGGTCTTGTCTGTCTGCTGCTTCATATCTTATCAGCTACAGGTGAATATTCCTGAATTGACAAATCCACGTAGGTCAGTCAGTATAGGTCATAATGTCTCATTAGCATGCATACTTTAGTGCTTTATTTGAGAGTGAACAAGTGGCTGCTGACAGTCTGCAGATGAGCTAACTTGTCTCTATTTTGTCTGATGGAATGCCATTACTCAAGCCCACGTACGTGGTATTTTTGTAAGTGCAATGACCACTGTGGGAACCTGTCCAATGAACTGCTTCTGCTCATATTCTTGGCAAATGGAGCCCCCTGTCCCCCATTCTCTGTCCCTTTATCTACCACTTTCTTTCTCCCTCACACAGGGTGTCAGGCTGCGTTAACAATGAATCAATCTTTTGAGGGATTCTTTGACTGCAGATGGGGTGAAGAAGTGACTTGGATGCATGGCTTTTGCTCTTTGTCTGCCAGGCGCTGTGCTCTCAATAATTAATTAACTTATCACTTTTTCTCATGGGACCAGGACAAGTCTCTGTGTTGGCTCTGCCTGATTGATAATGCAGTGTTGAAAAATTCACTGACTTAACTAATTTAGTGAATGCTTATATTTACAATCCTGTCAACAGCACAGTAATGATGTAATAAATATATTTTATAGATATTGTCACCACCAAGCAGTCATTTACAGACGATACATCTATTTAAGAAGTGTGGAAGATAGCATGTTGATGTAAAGACACAGTATATTAGGTGGTCCAGATGTATTCAGCAGCATCCAGAGCTACAGAGCAAAGTTGGAGCTTATTGACTCTCACACTATTCTCCTTTTGAGCAACATCCACCAGTCATTGTATTGTAAACAGAATACATACAGTATGTGCAACTCAAGAGGTAGACAGAAGCATGTTGAATCTGAAGTGCACTTTCTGTTGCCAGTAAGGAGTATGATTTAAAAAGTATGCATCTTGGAAAACGCAAAGAAACATAAATTGAGAGCTTGCTACTTTTGTTTGGTGGAAGAACTTTTGATAGCTGCCTGGTCTCTAATCTGTCTTTGTCAAGCTGCATTTTTGCACCACTGATGTCTGAATAGATGGCATTCTTTTAGTGTTTGTCAGTCAGTCGGTGTGCCCTAACAGAGACGGATAATAAGTTTCATTTGAAGTAACTGGCAGTCGGTCATACGGTATGTGTTCATTTAAGAGTAATTGCTGTGTAGATGAGCAGCAGCTTTGAGATGACTCTTGATGGTACGAGGAGCTGAAAGGAAAGCCTGATTGTTTCCTTAATTGAAATATGACTCCTTGGTCTTAGTACCTTTTTGTTGGGCAGCAGTACATGGTTATTCAAGTAAAACAACTCAGTTGCTGCCTCTGGCTAATACATTGCAGTAAATATCTGTCATTTACAGAGAGAATAGACTTACAAATGTAAAGAGTCATGTCACGTACACAGTCATGTTAATTGAAATGTCTAATTTCCAGATTAAGTCTTAATATGTAACAGGTGTGCAGTGTTCTTTACAACTTTTCTCCATTCTGGTTAGACTTGTGTTTTAAATGGAGGCTCTTTTACTAGCAAAGTCTAAGAAAACAAACCTTTCCCGGGGTCATTTCAAGCTGTGTAAGACATCCGTTAGCCCCTACACCTCAAGGTCACTTATGAGTTGATAGTGACATGTTTTGCACATTGCTCACTCTGTTGTTTTTGCTAGTATTCAACAGATAGTCATGGTGACGTTGGTAGATCTAAATATAGAAAACTAGAAATCTCTGTTCAACAAGACAGTCGTGTTTCCGCTGCTAGAATATTTGCTCTTACTTTGCTCAAACAAGTAAGAATGAGAGTATGAGATGAGTGCTGCTGAAACCAGATTGTTATTCACTGTTCACCAGAAGCCAGACAGCCGGCTCACTGAGTCTCAAGTCAAGCGGTGAAGTTTGCACTTTGACTTTATTTGAAGTCACATCTCATCCATTCAGTCGGTCCCCTCTTCTTCAACTCTGAGGTAATACCCAAGTGTTAGGCTAGCTGAGCCATATGTGAGCTACACACACTTCTTAAAGCCAAACGGGCAGCCTGAAGCAATCATTGCACCCAATTCCAGTTTATAACCAGCAAGGATTTGGAACAGTTCACTCTCTGTAGTCCTCACTGATTGGACGAAGGCAAGAGTTTATTAGGAGAGGGGGTTCCAAGAGCTTTGTCGTCCCCCCCCCCTCCCCCCAGTTGCCCTTCCTCTTTAACTTCAACTCCCCCTTTAACTTTCTCTCCCCCAGCTGAAGAATGCTCGTAAAATGGTTTCACCTGAACAAGCCAGTGGGAGGGTAGCTCCTTGGCCTAGTTTTGTTACCATTGTAAAATGTTAGCAAAACCTTGTTTGTGTTTTGTTTAGGGCCCCCTTTTATAAAAATGCTTTGGGGGAGAGACAGCAAGGGTGAAAAAAAAGTTTGGTTTGTGAAATAACTGCTACCAGATGCTTTCTCTGTCTGTTAGGCAGCGTGAAGAGGGGAAGAAAAAACAAGACACTGTCATTTTGAGATGAACTTCTTCATGGACACTCTCCATCTTCTCCTAGGTATATATTTTCTATCCCGCATGTACTCAGCCCTTTTCCTTAGGGCACATATGCACAAGAGTTGAAATGCACTAGCAAGCAAAAAATGCACCAAAATTTTCAACCAAAATAGCAGAATTTGGTCTCATCTGTTTTGGGGGTTCTCTAAGTTCACATTGATTGGCCTCCGTATTCTGGAAGTCAACGGTGTTCCATGGTTATCTGTTGTTTACATTATGCTCAGATTTTTCTCTGTTCAACTCTCAAGATGAAACGACTTGATTCTGAATGTATGTGGCAGTGGGGTGTGGTTTCTGGGTCTGTCTGGATTGGGAGGCAGCTGTGGCTGGCATGGTGCAGCGCTCACAAAGTTGTAAGAGGATATGTACTTGGATGCATGATGGTGCCAGCAGGGACCGTAAGGGCGCTGCGTTTTCTTGGGTCTCGAAGTTCACCTGTAATTTAAAAGCCCCGTTCATGAAAAGAAATTGCCACATGTTGCTCGTAGCACAGTGTTCAACAGCCATTTGACTTTCCGTGAGTGTTAAGTCTTTACTTCATTGCAGCTTTCAGTTCAAAGAAAAGTCAAGCTATGAATTGAAAAATTCCACGGCGTCGTTAAAGGCTCCAGACTTACTACAGCATGTCAACACTGGCAAGGCATGTGTCGGATAATTTATTATTATACGTTTTTTTTTCTTAAGCACTCTTATTTTTTAATTGGGCTGAATCTTTTCCACCATCTCTCTGGTTAAAGTGGAAAATGTTCCTTTCACCATCACTGCTCTTCACTCTGCCTGGTGACGTCACTACTGTTTATGTGGCTTGTCGTTAAGGCAACACTCCAATCAAAAGGTTGCTACTCTGGAGCTTACCGTTGGCCCGAGAATAGCCAAGCCACTTGTCTCCTGACATTGGCACATCACTCTAAGCTTTACACCAACGCCTCAGTTTCTATACAAAATATAGTCCACGATCACTAAATCACTGGAATTCCATTTAGTTGATTTCTCATGGAGCTCATTATTACCGGTATATTCACCTTTTTTAATTTTGCCAGTGGAGAAAATGACTGTATGACTGCTGCAGGTCCTGGTCCGCTGTGTTGGTCCAGTACCACCCTGTTCTATGTGACAGCTGTAGTTAAATAAAGTAAAAGCTAAAGAATTTCATAGCAATTTCTGACTTTGGTTTGAAGTACAGTTTTTACAGGTTTTAGGACCAAGAACTGTACTGGCACAATATAGATGAAGTGTTTTTTGTTTTTGGTTTTTTTTGGAGGAGGGGGGGGGGTGTTGAGACTTGTAAGGCACAGGAGAGTGGGTAAAACATGGGTAAAAACAGGGGCATGGCTTACAACAAAGGTCACCAGGTCCAGAATCAACTACAGGCCACCCCAAACCCACATGGCGGAATAAATTATAACTGTACTTTGACAAGCAAGCCTGGAAAGAGATCCCAAGTGATGTCACCATAACAGTTGGAACAATATATACTTTCAAGAGTTTTATACTTGACATCAACAGAGTCTGAGGGCCAGTTTACACCACAACGCTCTCGGGTGAAAACGACAAAATATTTTGTTAGATGCTCCTTTCGTTTAGGGGGTTGAAAACGCAAAAAAGTGAAACCACCGTCCAGAGTGGAAATCTTGAAAACGCTCCACTCTCGCATCACCGTCTAAAGGGTTGAAAACACAAAACTGCATTTTCATCCTCTCCTTTTTCCTACTTTATTTCTTTGTGTCACTGTACAAATTCCAATGTATACTCTATATAGAGTTTATTCTATGTAGTATTGTACAGGAGTTTACATCACAGGCACACGCCAGGACAGGAACCCAACATGTGGGAGTATTCCCTGTGACGGACCTTCAAGTCGGCCTCTCCACTCTAATTTACATCCAAGAGTCGTTTCAGTGATTGTCACAAATCTGTAGAGAGCAGAGAACAGGAACACGAGTAGAACGGTTCTACGTAGGCGCTTGGTCTGGGCGGTGGTGGCGGCGTGCATACTACATCGATAAATAGGACATTTCACATACTTTTACATGTCCATCTGCATGCAGATTTGTCCCCCAAAATGCACATGTAAACACGGAATTAAAAGTGACAACGCAACGCCACTTTTGCGTTTTCGGTTCAGGTCGTTAGTGTCTAAACATAGCCTGAATCAAACAGACACACTGCACTACACAAAAAGTTCTTAGTTTCTGTAACTTTGAAACTTTTTTTGTAATTAAGTGCTAAAAGTGACAAGAAGGAAATGTTTTCATCAGGGTGAATTTGCACATTAGTGTGTACACCAAATTTACTTCAATAAGGGTAATATTTGCAATATGTACTTGTGTTTTCATTTTGTGGTGTTATTTTACTGCACCTTGTTTAGGGAAAATCTGTTCAGTCACTCCAAAGCAGCACTACACATAACATGTGCTAACGTGTTGCTGTTATGTTTTTTCCCCTTACTGGCTGTGGATATATCTGACAATGGCACAGGTTCTTAGTATTTTAGAAACAAGTAAGCAGCTGTCAAAGTCATTTATATAACAAATAGTGCTGTCAAGCAATTAAAAATTTTAATCAGATCAATCACAGGGTTGCTGTGGATTCATTTTGATTAATCACAATTAAATATCATTCATTTTTAATCAATATTAATTACATTTCACAATCAAGAAAGAAGGGAAATATGCACTTAACGTGTTTATTAAACACCTTCAACAGTTTCAACAAAACAACTTGAAACAACTGTTCCCATGGAGAGGGCCAACGTACTGTTTAGCATCTTTCATCTTTATCTGTTGGTTCTGCTGCCTGTCTCTACCGGATCAACTGCCCATTTGCACATGTGCGACATAACTCTACTGGGACAAACTGCCCCAGATGCGTTGGCAGAGACGTTCAGAATCGTTCTGTGCTACAGATGGGTTAATTGCGTCAAAATGTGTAATCAGATTAATCATGATGATGGATTAATCCACGTTAATGCGTTCATTTTGAGAGCCCTAATAACAGTTATAAGAAAGAATTTGTCTTCACAATTGGTTGTTTAACATTGCTTCAGGTATAATAAATAAGTTTTACAGGCCTCCAGACTGCAGCCATTTAGTTGTATTTTGCAACTCTGTGTGTTTCCAGCGCCAATTAGACAAACTGACTTGGCTTAAACATAACAAAATTGTGGAAATATAGACTACTTTAGTACTAGAATACTTTTCACATAGGTTGAGAGGTTGAGTGGCAAACAAAAAGACATCCGAGGATAAGACTGGCGCTACATGAATTCACAGATTTGTGTTTTGACATCCTCCAATTTGATCTAATTTGGAGCTGAACCACATTCTGAATACTGGAACAATGACCTTGGACATGGTTTTTATGATAAAAACAGCTCTCAAGGCATTTTTATAGCAACGTGCCAGTTAAATGGGCGAGTGTCATCCTATGCCTCCTCCTTTACAGTGTGAGCGACTTGATTAGCAGTGCAGGCTTAATCACTCAGCAGACGGGAACAGAGTGCAGTGTCACCAAGACAAAAACAAACCCACAGTTGGATTATGGCTTAGTGTGTGTTTGTGTGTGCGTTTGTACATGTCTGCCTGCTTTCAGTCAGACCCAGCAACTCTGATTTGATTCCTAAATAGATTTTGAGTGTTACGATACAAGCCCAGCCAAGCATCTCCTTTCTTTTCCCCACATTTGTTTTCTCTTCTTGTCTCTCAACACGTACTCATTGTGACCCTTGTACCGAGACTGAACTCATAAGTCATTTAAACACTCTTTTTACTAGTGTTAAATTGTTGATCAAGGGGAAGCAGGTTGGATCCTGGTCAACATTAAGATTTGTAGGTGACAATATAAAAGAAAAATGAAAACAAGTGTGAAGTTTAAACCTATGTCTCTATACTCTGATGGTTGTATTCTGTTGGTTTTTGCCTTGTCATCTCAGCAAAACAAAAAAGTGGTTTCTGCTTGTTTTGTTTTAGTCTGTCAATGTTGGTGGTGCATCTCAGTCGACGATAAAAGAGCAGGTATTGATAGATTTCTAATACTACTCAACTGTGAGGGTTTACCGTCCCACAGCTCTGTTCTCGGTCTCTGTTACTCCTCATACCTCATTTCTGGAATCCTTTTCACCTAGGCTCTGTCAACACATGAAACTGGCCAGTTGAAAGAAAGGAAAAGGAGTAGTAAGGGGGAAAATGGGAGATGGGAGGGGTATAGTTGTGAAACTGGCGTCAGACCATCTTTTGAGTGGAATTCTTTGCAGGGGTCAGAGTTCAGGCACTGCAGTGTGGCGCTGTGATTGGCTGAGGAAAGGTGAAATGAAAACCACAGTAAACTTTTGACCCCGGCGCAGGAGCTCTGCAGGAACGCCCAGCTCCAGCTCTGGCGTGGTGGAACAGAGCCCGCTCTCTTCCTGTGTTTACTCCACCAATCCAACAGGGACGGTGGGGAGAGAAGAAGGAGAAGGGGGAGGGAGCACAGAGAGGGAGGAGAGAAAGACACAAGAGTGAGCAAGAGGGAGGGAGCGAGGGAAGGGAAGAGAAAATCGTCAGAGCCTGCGCTGCGGTCTGGAAATGAATATCTGCTTTTTCACTGAGTGGCACAGTTGAAACATGGACACGGATACACAAACTGCTTCTGGAAGTTGAAACCAAGCAGTGTTTCTGTATCACTGATGATATTTGAAAATGCCAAATAAATGACTGCGGATGACATATCTTCACACTGAATTATCGGTGGCTCTCATAAGATTTGCCTCAGCATCAGTTGCAGTTGAAGGTGTGTGTGTGTTATCAGACTGGGCAGCATGGAGACTGATCAGGCTCCGGCGCCCTGGCTCACTAGATAAAAGGCTGTTTGGCCATTGATTAATGAACTAATTTCCATAATATTAGCCCTGTGTGATCACAGCTGCTTGCATTTTGTTTGGTCATTGTGGTCTCCTCTGGACGATATCATGTCGTCACTCTTATCTCTTCGCTTTATACACCAACATGTCAGGCTTGTAGTGAAGAAGGGGATCATTGCACTGATGTTGCATTACACCGGTGCTATGAAGCAAGTTAGGTAGTTAACTGTGGCTGTGTGGGTCCTTTCCTATCCCTAACTGCTCTTTGTCTGTATTAATGATGGATAGTTGTAGGAGATGCATGTGTCACACACACACACGCACACAGTGGAATCTGCCATCTCTTTGTTTCCACCTTCATTTATTTTCCCTGGTTTTTCTACACGTATTTTGTGTGAGAAAAATGGGGAGATGCACACACAGCCTCAGTGAGCTCTGTGTGTGTTGTGTGGCGAGGGTGGGGGATGTTTTTTCTAGAGGAAAAAGAAATCCTATGAAGGCAGTTTTCCTCTGCTTTGAACTACCTTCTCTCCCTCGCCACCTTCATCCATGAACAGCTTGTACTCTGCAAGTGCAAGGAAAAAGCCGCCAGTCCAAATGTTATTTATGTGTACTTGTAAATCTGTTTCATGAGGAAATTTCTCTTAAATGATATTACCATCACATCATTTTTTGATAACTCGGCATTGTTTATTGCATTGGGAAAGTTCTCAAATGTAGAGAACATCTGGCGGTTCCATAATTTAGTCTTCAATCCTTTTTGTAGGGTTGAAGCTTCATTTTTTGCTGCACAAACTCCAATCAGCTGCTGTGAGGGTCCACCTCTCTGTGTGCTTCCCTCTCATTTGCGTCACTACGATGCTTTTGAAAGGTGTGCTTTATTCCACTGTGAACTGCATCTAGTCTGACTCTAATATTAACTCTGCCTTGGTGTGTTTTGTCAGGCTATTGGAGATGTTTTCATTAGAAGTTGCACGAACACAAATAAAACAAATTGGCTTTTGTATTAGTTGTATCTTGTAAGTATTCTCTCACAGCCCAGACACGCTTCTTGAATAGTTTGGAATGGATGCAAAAACACTGTTGTGCTCTACTTCCAGACATACAGACAAACCGAGGGTCTTATTATGTGCTCTCAGTCTGCTTTTTTGAGCTTGCTGGAATTTCACAGCTGAGGTCTGTACTTAAATGGAAGCGTTCTCTGAGCAATTTACAGCTTCACTTTCTCAAAATCTGCACTTTTACACACACATGCTTGACATATGTCCTCCTCATCCTTGAAATTCATTGTGTGGCGACACTCCCCATCTCGCCATCAAACCCTCTGACTCCACTTTAGTCCCACTAGCTCATGTTTCATTAAAATCATGTGTAATGTTGGCTTGAAAACATCTAATAAGCAGTATTCACCAACACAACAAGGCCGCATTCAGCTCGATGATTTCTGGAAGTTATCTTCTCTAAAACAGAGTGGGGAATCCGCAAAATGTCAGCATGATAGATGTGCTACTCGACAAAATAAAATGAAAAAAGTTCTAAATTACAGCAAGTTCACTGTTGCTCTCATGTTTTCCCTCTAGTCTAGCAACAGTCGTGGATGTAGAGATGTATGTTTCGATCCGCTGAAACAAAGTAATGTGTTTCAGCACCACTTACCGGGACACGACGGCTGTGTCATGTCAACTCAAGTGTATACCCCGTCTTTAATCCCAGATTGAGGTTTCTTTTTGGACTGTCAATAGGATCAACATATGCTTCTGTTTGTTGCAGACATAGAAAAGACCTTTGACATGTTTTGTGACCAGTTACTGGGTGCTCCCTGGTCTCATATCTTTAGTGTTGTAAACTGGGCCAGAAAGTGCTCCTGGTCTAATACTCAGATACTAGATTGTACCTTATTCAGATAAAAACACAACAGGTGACTCATAACAGACATCTTGCACATCAGACCATCTTTCAAGGCATGTGTTCTATAGATGAGATCACATTTTTTACATATTAAAGGAAGTGCATTTTTGAAACACTGTGTGTCGGTGTTGACTAGTTCCTGTAAGGTTAACCAGAGACCTTTTCAGTTCTGTGATCGCACTTCTTGCATGAATTCGGAATATACAGTAACTCCACAGTTACACAGGACGTGTCACTTCTTACATACGACAAAGACAGCACTGAGGCTCCAGTTGGTGTGAGCTCTTATTGCACCAAACCCAATGTGCAGTCGGTTGTATGCTTGGCAGGAGGTGGAGAAGTTCTTTGAAGAAAAACAGGAAGTCATTCTGTCCTTTTGTTTCCTTTTTGCACTTGATGTCTCAGACTCTAGTGGACACCTTTTGTTGCTTTATTACCTTTCCTCCCTTGTGTGTCTGTGTAAGAGTGTGTGTCTGTGTGTGTGAGAGAGAGAAGTCACGTTTGCTATGCTTTAAAAAGAAAGAGTGCTGTATTATACAACAACCCCCCCCCCAAACTTTAAATCTTTAACCTTTTAATCTATATCTTTCTTAATCGAATGGACAGTTGGGGTGTATGTATGTTGGGTGGGCTTTTGGGAGGTGGGACTATAATTGCCAGTGTGCGTGCCCCAGTTTGTCTGATCTTTGTTTTGGGTGGGCCGGTGTTTATTGTTGGGTCTGCCAGTCATTGTCTCAGGGAGCTCAGATTGCAGGCTTTTTATTTCAGGCTGAGCTGGAATGTGCTCCTCACTATTTTGGACCTGACTGACTGACGCTGCTGCTGTTCTGACTTTTAGCCAAATGTCTCTGTGTCAAACATCTGTAGTATTAGAAAAATTTAATGTCATTTCAGGATCAAGTTCACCTTCATAATCTCCTCAGCATGAAGTCTGTTAGAGAATAGGCAGATTGAGTCTCTGGTAGAGACCCTGGAAAGAAACGCACCAAGCTTGAGTTTCGGTGAAAACACGAGGAAGCAAGACCCTTCACACTCAGTTTGTAGGGTAAAAGACTGACCATTCACTTCCTGTCATCACCTCTGACCTGTGTACGTATAATCACTGAATAGTAAAGTGCCAGGCAGAATACTGTCCCTGCTGCTTTCTCCTCTTGGTCCAAATAAAGAGACAAAATGTAAATACAGCTGACCTGACACACATTTTATACCATTATGGAAGAATTAATCCCAAAACATCATGATTATGGGAGATGTCATGTTCTTTCAGTGACACTGCAGACTAACTAATATCATCAACAACAACCAGCAGCCCGCTTCATATTTTACCTCCCTACTTCTGATTGGCTCCAAACACAGGGTAGACCTTCTCCGGCCTGTTAACAGACTAAAGAGTAGGTGCAGTAGTCTCGTTTCCAGCAAGACCCCTTGAAGTACAGTAGGCTGAATGGTAATTATGAAAGATTTTTGCCTTTTGATGCTGAACTATTGCGCAGTGAAGTTTTAAGACGCACTGTTCAGAACACAAATGTTATAGTTTTATACCATAAAGTTTAATCTAATCTAATGTATATCAGATGTGTTCTTTAATGTCCTAACAGCATTTAAAAGAGCACTTCCACACTCAGAACCGTCCATTCAATCACAACTGACATAAGTTTGTATCTCTAAAGTGTCTTAAATCTAAACATAACATCACATGTATTTACTGTATATGAAATTCAACAAGACAACATAAATTGGTGAACTGTTGCACCCCTGACCTGATGTACAGTACACATTGTTGCTGTAAATTGACTGAGCAGCTCTTTTGCAAAAATTCCTGTAGTTTTTCTCCTTTAAGAAAGCCTTGTTTTCCCATTATTACTGAGAGCATAAAGCATTGGAAGACATCTACTAGCCCTGCAGCCATGGGTGTACGGGGAAAACTAGATCCAGTGTTGCATGCTGGTGGCCCATTTATTCTGCATTGAGTTGAGGAAAGTTTCCTCAGCATTCTGCTTTTTTATGGATAACTTCCAATAAAAGCTTTGCGTGCTGAAACAAACCAACTTCAATTAAGTGCCGTAATTCACATTACAAATTTACACAGTGCGTTATTTTTGTTCCATAAGCGTACTTTTAGGGTTTCATTATTAGTACTGTGCAGTGATGAGAAGCATTTTGGAGTTGTTGGGAATTATCAGAACATATTTCCTGTATCTGTATTAAAGTGATAAAAGCGGTACACTTCAGGACCCGGTATCAATGTCAAAACCATTGCTATCAGTGTCCGCATATTGGAAACGATTCCCACACTGTTTAGCTCTGTGTACTGCATCTCCTCACTCCTCCCCTCCCCCTCCCCTCCTTTATTCCACTCAATCTGCTTTGACTCCTCCTCCACTGACTCCTCCTCCACTGGCCTCCATCTGTATCATTACAATCTCAAGCTTTTCCTGCTTTGAATTCCTGCTTTCAACTTTCTTCAGTTACTTGTACATATGTGCTCGTTGTTCATACATACTGTACCTGGTTTGTCAAACATTGAAAACACACATTTGACTATTTTCTTTAAGTCTTAATGTACTTAAAAATAATGTATAGGGATTTCTTTATGTTGTTTGTGTTAATTATTAATTTGTTGGTAAAATTCAACTGAAATTATTAAAAAGGTTTTTTTGGAGACTTGATAGAAAGGAGCTGCTTTTCTCTCTTCCTCAGTGTTAAATAATTCAGCTGCAGCATTAGCTCAGTAGCAGCCCTGCGTTTAGAACTGATGTGATCAGTGGTCTGTGGTGGAGAACCTCTCTCTCACAGAGACACAGTCGTATGCACACACAGCCCAGGGGAAGAGCATGTACCAGGCTTGTAACTACTGCCTGTGTGTGATGATTCTGAGTAGATGCATGAATAATGACAGTGAACAAGTTGAACCAGTTCTGGGATATCACTTTAAAACTCTGACTATCGATTTAGCATGTCATTAGAGAACAGCACCAAACCTTTCTTAACATACACCTTAAGTTACACATTTTATCTTTTAAAAAAAGCTGTGCTGTCATTAATCATGAATGAAATGGCATCTGACAACATGACCTGTGACAGATGTTGGAAATGGTCAGTGGTTTAAAGAGCAGTTTTTGCATAAACACTAAGGACCAGACTTTTACAGAATTTGAGTGGTGACCTCATGACACAACTTGATATAAAACTATGGCAGAAAAAAATGCTAAGCTAGTTCAAGGAATTTTCTAACTGTATTACTATAAATGTTATTTTGACACCACAAAAGTGCACACAGACATCAGCAACCAGCTCTTTTTTTGATTAAGCATATCCAAAACCCCACATTAGCTTCTTTACTGCAATTATGTCTGAGATGACATTATTCACAGGATGTTTACCAGCATATATCCTGTTTTTCACTAAGTATAAACTTTTTATTTATTTATTTATTTATTAAGTAACACTATAAAATACCAACTACCTAGATGTTTTCATAGTTGGGTGCATTTAGATTATTTTTAA
>JAPQRQ010000022.1:34886801-34904505 GCA_037367365.1 Apogon talboti
TTTATTTATTAAGTAACACTATAAAATACCAACTACCTAGATGTTTTCATAGTTGGGTGCATTTAGATTATTTTTAAAGTTTATTTTTGCAGACATTTTCTGACCTTAATCAGTATGGGATCACCCTCTGCCCATCAGTGAGTATCTTACTGGTTTAGAAAATGATGGTTACCAACAACCATAGAAGGTATGAGTAGGAACCAGGATGACAAGGAACCAACCTAATAAACAGAATATGTAAATAGGGTGGATGAGTTTCCAGGAAAGGGAAGTGATGACGCAGTGGAACGGGCGAGGGAGGACACAAACAGGATGCTATCTTCTGTGGCTTCCTGTGCAGTTTTATAAATCAGTTTTCCCATGAATTTTGATGAAAACAAAACATATGAAAGCCTCATGCTATATTTAAGAAAAGTGGTGAAATGTCATTATGCAGTTGTTTTGAGACCTGTAAATGTGGAGTTTGACCTTTTATTTGCTCTCTCTGCTTTCAGGAGATGTTGGGATACTGAAGCTACACTAGACCCTGAATGGAGCTTGACTGGGGCTTGTATTGGCCGAGGTGAGCATGTGGGTTATGTGGAAAAACACACACACACTGTCAGACTCGCACATACATTCCAGCTGGACAATTAACGGCAGTTTCAGCCTCTTTTCTTTAAAACTCCTTTACCATTAGATCTTTGGCAGCTGCTGTATCTGTTGTTGACTGTTGGTGCACATATCACCGTGTCCATGAGCAAATTTCATGTCAAATTAATTGTGATTTAGGGCAGTGGCATTCTGCCAGGCCTGTTGAGACTCATCTGTGGTTTAGGTGGGGTGGTGCTCATGTTCCCCCATTCTGCTTTCAGAGTGTTGTCCGTTTGGGTGTCTTTCAGAAATCAGTCAAACTTTCACACAGTGGGTGCCAGCAGGAGCACACTGGTGGGTTTATTAAAGAAAAGTGTTCATCAAAAATTCCTCTCAGTTGTCTAAGTCTATTGAAAACATAATATGTTATCTTCAGTTGTATGTAACTAAGCTTGAGGAGAAAATTGCATTTCCATTTTATACAGAAACTTGCATTATAAGCACTGTTTCACAAGTGTTTCTCCGAAAGACTTCCAGCAGCCCCCAGCTCTGCTGTTTTGTCCGCTTCAGGATGTAAGGCTGACTGAGGGCTGATGTCATCGTTCTCCACTGCTGCAGAGGTGAGCCTTAGGACAGAAACCAGGAAGGAAGGAAGAGAGAGAGAGAGAGAGAGAAGGGAGGGCAGCAAGAGGCAGAGAGTCACAACCAGGGCAAGATGGGCAGATTTAGAGAGGGGGTGATGAAAGGTAGACAGACAAGAAGCATGCGATGCAGATTTATGGCACAATGTGTGTGTCTGCGACTTGGTGCTCTTCTAGCAGCAGCAGTAGTGGTAGTGGGTGACTGATCTGCATGTCCTAGCCTGCTTTTACAGAGCTGGAGTTGCATAATGGCTCCCATCCATTCTACACTTTTCCACTCTGGAATGAAATCACTGTGTTTTGTGAATGCTAGTGTATCTGTGCACTTACACATACACACATGCAGCCACTGAGTTAGTGATAGTCTTCTACTAGAGCAGTTTTGTGTGTGCTGCTGGGTGGGAATAGAAAAGAGCTTTGACCTTTAAGGTGAACAACAGTGATTTCCTTTAACGTGAACTCTGAAGGGGTCAGATACAGGGCAGTGCCAGAGCAAGAAAACAAGAGCAGAGTCCCCAGTACTGCTACACCCATGGAGGGAGGGGGGAGAAAATGGGGGAGTTGTTCAAGGATAGTACGGGACAAACTGCAGTAGAAACCTACGGGAGGAAAGAACGCATATAGTCCAGTATGGAAAATGCGGAAGAGGGATACGTCTAATTGTAGTTCCAAAAGGCTGAGCTGTAGGTGTGTTTTACTTGTCCTGTCTCACACATTTAGACAAAAAAAAACAGACTGAATATATTCTTTGCTGGGACAGTAGCTACTAGAACTTCCAGACCATGTAGAGACGTGCCCGAGCATGAAAGTGTCCTGGAAGCACTTTATGTATACGGTGTGTACGTGTGCTGCCGCCGCTGCTCAGTGTGGTTTCATTCTAGCGGGCAGGCTGGCTGAACGCAGGATGACCCATCTCCCCTGAGGCTCCAAATCACTACATCATCATCAGTCGCTCCTCACAGTGGAACAGATGAGATTTCACTCTCTCCAAGCACTGAGGCTGCTTTACTAACTGGATAGTATGACCCATAAATCTGTAGGAATCTACAATCTACTCTCCTCTGGAAGTCACTTCATTTATAGCTTCAGTCATGAATGTCAGTCTTGAGGATTTTGTTGTTTTTGTCATAACTTCATACTAATATCTCAAGGGCTTCTGAGTGAAGTAGGATAAAGCAAATCCACACTTATCTTTTGATTAAATTTCACCACACATATATGAGCCTATAAGACCAGACTCTGTTACCCATCGTTTTGCTTTCCCTGTACATGTGATGGATATTTGTGTTTTTAGGTGCTGATATGCGCTCAAGATGAGTGGCGTTCCAGACAACTCGTTGGAGCCGTTGTGCTCTGACCGCAAGCGTAAACTGTCCACCTGTGATACACCGGGCTTAGGGTAAGTACAGGAGCTTCTCTTAAGTGACGTCTGATGATTAATCCACCTTCTGCTGATGTGTTTGATGGACATGAGCATCCCTATACCTCTGGTTCAACTCTGTCTGAGCCCTGTCCATATGCAGACCATACGGCCAGGGTATGTGGAGGTGAAGTTGTCATGGCAACACGTCTAATCCCCTTGGTGCCCCGGCAGGTGTGACAAGCGTCGGAGGGAACAGGAGAGCAAGTACATCGAGGAGCTGGCTGAGCTCATCTCGGCGAACCTCTCTAACATCGACAGCTTCAACGTCAAGCCTGACAAATGTGCCATCCTGAAGGAGACTGTGAGGCAGATTAGACAAATCAAAGAGCAAGGTACCTCCTCTCTACCACCGGCAGTCGTACCTTTATAATTATATTTATTTTCTAAAGTGGTACTTTGAGATTGAACAGGAAACAGTTAGCCTGACTCTTCTCAAGTGCCCTGCTGTTGGATAGATGATGCCAGTGATGAAGTGGGATGTTTGGTTCATGGCCAGGCTGCTCCACACTGACATCCAGTTTGGCTGTTTGTATTGCTGGGGGTAAATGAACACCAGTAATCGAGACCAATCCTTGGTGGTCATGGCTCAAGGCTGTCAGTAACAGTGTGTATCTGTTAATGCCAATCCCTGTTTCACTCTGGGACACTAATGTCAGTGGCGACTCAGAAATCAGACCTTACAGGGGGTCGCTCCTGTCCCCAGGCCATTTTTCAATTATTTTAGAGATCCAACATGATTGGATACGCAAAGGAGGATATTTTATTTCACCCGTTTTAGCTTGGTAGTGATTAGATCTGTGAGGTTAAGTGGGTAACGGAGAGAGAGAGCAATCATATTGGAATCTACCCAGAGGGTCACAGCTGGCTATTGCTGGCCCCGGCGTTGTACAGCTACGTTGCTATAGTTACAGGATGAGAACGATGGAGGGCCTCTTTTTTTCCTTTCTTTTTTCTCTCTGTTGTTTTTTTTGTACATACATATTTCCTCCCCTATTTACAGATCTTTCCTCTTGGCAAACAGTTTGTTGGCTGTCTGCTTTTTATGCCAGTCACTGCTCTTTCAGATCTGTTTTCTCCTGCAGCTAGTTTGGTTTAAATGGCAATAAATCCAGTGGCATACTATTTCTCAGCTTGCCTGGTGTCTCTTGCACACAGATTAACCTGCTATATAGAGTGGTATCTAACAAAGCCTCAGACACATGCTCATTTTAAAAATAGAAAGGCATGCCAGACATGCATCCATGAATCATGCTGCCATCTGGTGGCCAATAGTATGGATGCATCTGTGAAGGAAGCAGCCATTCTAGACAATGGAAAATCACAGACTAGATACCCTTAAATTTAAGATGAGAAATATGATGAGGGCAAATGGAGTAAAATACACTTCCTAATTTTTTACTGTACAAAAATGTGGGTGACTTTTGTATTATAATGTTTGATGTGACTGTTATGAAACTAATGTGGTGTCTGTAATGTCGTCAGGAAAGAGTTCTTGCACTGATGACGACGTCCAGAAGGCGGATGTTTCCTCTACTGGTCAAGGGGTCATTGACAAGGACCATCTGGGACCACTGCTCCTACAGGTCAGGATGGGGACAAGCACAGGCACTTGAGGGGTGGTTAACACCAATTAGCTGCCCTTCCATATGCTGGTCATTGTTGCCATTGCTCACATGTGAAAAATCTCACATTGCTTCAAAAGGCATAGATTTGTAACTAAAATATGTTGTTTCTTGCTTCTGCTGGTCTTAGGCCCTGGATGGTTTTCTGTTTGTGGTGAACCGAGAGGGCAGCATTGTGTTTGTGTCAGATAATGTGACCCAGTACCTGCAGTACAAGCAGGAAGAACTCATCAACACAAGTGTGTACAACATCATCCATGACGAGGACAGGGAGGAGTTTCATAAGAACCTACCCAAGTCCAATGGTGAGACACTGGGTTCAGTGTACAGGAGGTTACTCATACCTAATGTAGACTAAAATGTGGATGTAAATCCACACATACTGTACACCTGTCTGAGGAGTTATTGATCATCGATTTAAATGTGCTTTTTTTTTTTTTTTTTCATCTTTTAGCCCCAAATGGAGCACAGTGGGGTGGAGAAGCACTCCGGCAGAAGAGCCACACCTTCAACTGTCGTATGCTGGTGAACTTTGGTCATGGTCAGGGTCACGGATTGTCAGAGGAAAGATCCGGGGCCCAACGCTACGAGACCATGCAGTGCTTCGCCCTAACTCAGCCAAGGGCCATGATGGAGGAGGGTGAAGGTAATTAGTACTGTGACCACAGGGAAACACTGTGAACCTAAAATGTCACCTACTGACCATTTAAAATGGTGTCATCTCTATTCAGATTTGCAGTCATGTATGATCTGTGTGGCAAGACGAGTGACTGCAGTGGAGAGGACAGAGCGGTTTAGCACTCGCCATGAACTGTCTGGTACGTTTTCTGACTTCGGTTATGTTCACATTATTATTCCCAACATCAGTGTTTTGATTTTGATGCAGTTCATGTAAACAGCATTGTATGTTTTAAAGCTGCAGGAGATAAAATCAGGGGGTTTTGAAAATGCACATTTTACACAGCTCCTTCCTCTCTGTATAAATTAAATGTCTAAGTAGTTGCCCCTAAAAACGCCTGTTTCATGCTGCTGTGTAAAACAGAAGATCTGTTTTTTCTCCAAGCTTCCATGTTAAGTAAACCCATTAGAACAGTGATGTTGATTCTGACGAAACGTTAATCAGATGCAATTGGAAATTAGAGCTGTTAATCGGGGGTGTGTCTGAAAATGATCCAAAGTCTGCATCTCAGGGTAGATGATCCAGTCCACAGATGTCAGTAGAATGCTTGTTTCCTCTCAGATGACTTGAATGACAATATGATGAAAATTAATTGTGGATTTCTTGCTCAGTGATGCAGAAAAACAAATGGAGTTTTAGGGGTGTTGTTTGAACAAAAAAAATCTGAAACATGAAAGATAAAGCAGATATGAACAGATTTTCGTGTAAACACAAATATTGCAGCACCAACCTTTTCACGAAGCTGCACACATTACACATTAGTCTAGTATTAATTTTCCTCAGCGTTTTAAGCAACTTATTGGGAATACTGCAAGGTGTAAGGCTGGAATAATTTGTACTTAAAACATAGTCACTGTATTGTCCTGTACTGTTTTTACACATGAAGGAATCATCATACATGCTTTTAGGCATATCAACATGTAAAGAGCCTTGTCTAAAATGGTATGAGTGCTGTATTGTGAAGCACTGATTAATGTGGACTGACCCCTTTTAAAAATAAACCTTAAAATTAGTGTTTTCCAATTATATGTTGGACTGATGTAATAATGCTCCTCCCTTTAACTTAGGTTGCCATAAGGCTGTGTTTAATTTCTAACTTGGATCTTCTGTTGTAGGTAAGCTGATTGAAATTGAGCAGCAAGCCTCTCTTCACACAACAATGCGTCCAGGCTGGGAGGACATGGTTCGGCGTTGCATGCAGATGTTCCTCCATCGCAGCGAAGGACAGCCGTGGTCCTACAAACGCCACTACCAAGATGGTATGTCCTTTCTGACCTCTTACTCTCAATCTGATCTGATTGAATACATGGTTCTTGTTCATTTGTTTTATTAAGCCTCTTTTCTTTTTTTTTTTTGCTGCAGCTTTGCTCAGTGGCCACGCAGAGACACCTCTGTACCGCTTCTCCCTCTCTGATGGCACCCCAGTTACAGCCCAGACCAGGAGCGACCTCTGCAGGAACCCAAACTCCAATGAACCACCCACTTTCCTCTCTACACACTTGCTACAAAGGTACACATGCTCCTTCTCAATCTGAATGAACAAGATTAAAGCTACCCAACTTTGCAAAGATGATGTGAATAAGATCTGTACTATTGATTTACTGGGCATCTTCTTTACAGAGAGCAGAACACTTATCGTGGAAACCCGGGCGGAGGCATGAGACCTCAAAACGTTGGTGTGAACAACCAGAATCAACAGATGACCATGGGTCCAGGAGGAGCCATGGGTATGAACAGGGGCTACGGCATGGCTGAACAGGGCAACATGCCACAAAGAGGAGTGCCTCCATATACAGGGGGCAATCGCATGAGTCAGATGAACCAGATGAATCAAATGAATCCCATGCATCAGATGAATCAAATGAACTCTATGCATCAGATGAACAACATGGGTCAGATGAATCAAATGAATTCCATGCATCCGATGAACTCCATGAACCAGATGGGGCAGATGAACCAGATGAGCCACCACAGCATGCATCAGCAGATGGGCCAGTTCCACGGAGGTGGGGGAGGACCTGGAGGTGGAGGGTATGGAATGGGAATGACCAGCCCTCCCCAGGCAAGTCCAGGGATGAATGGCCCTCCGCACAATGTCATGGGTTCACCCAGAGTCCGAGGAAGTCCCAAGATGGGCGCCAGCCCCTTCTCTCCTGGCGGTAAGAAACTACATTTTCCACACTGTTAGGGAATTGTCCTAGGACTGTTCACTTGCAGGTTCATTAGATGTTGATAAATAAAATAAACCTATTCGCCTGTCTGGGGATTCACCGATGTGACTTTTTCAGTTCCGATACCAAAGCTAGGGCCTTTGTGTATCGGTCGGTACGATCCAATATCATTGTTGATTTAAGAAGCTACAAGACTTACCTGGTGCAGTGTCTCCTGTGGAACTGATCTCTAGGTCAACTGGTTTCTGGCCAACTTATTCAATGAGTAGGCCTACTCAGTGTAGAAAAACACCCCTTCACGCGCTGATCTTCCAGTTACCTCAGAAAGGTGCTGGTTTTACACCTGTATTATTTTGACCCTGTATAGTTTTGAATATCCAAATACAGTGACATGTACTATAGTAAATAATAAATAAACAGGGTCAATTCAGTACGACAGGATTGAATACCAGATCACTTCTCATGTTTTCATGTAAAAGAATGCGGTTGCGCATGGCTGACGGTTTGTATCATGTGCATAATTCTGAGGGGTAAAAAAATACGGGGGTAAAACTTCAACAGCGGCACGGAGCCTGCGGTGCGCCACAGCAAAGCCTTAACAGTGTAAGGCTGAAATACCTCCAAATCACAGAGCCATTAGTTGGCTTCATGTTGCCTGTCTGTGTTTGCAACAACTCCACTCAACTCTGGGCATACATGATGTAGGCCGTGTCCCAAAATTTAAAGGGAAAGGATCAGTCTTACCGATGGATTGGTTTTACTGAACCGCGATCCTGCTAAAATGTTGATATCGGGGCTGATATCTGATCCTAATATCGGATCAGTGCAACCCTACACCTGTCAAAATAATATAAAATTTAACAATGTATGTAGCTGCATTCCTTCTGCTGTTGAATAATAACACTGCCTAAAGATTTCTACACCTCTTATTAATTTTATATGTGGGCAAGTACCATTGAATTCCTTTTTTTTTTTTTTTTTTAACAGAGAATAATGCATCATGAGTCATTTGTAGAGTGTATTTCACTCTGTTGATAGTGATTCTTTAGTCTGTAACCACTGAAGTATTTGGTTAGTTGTCTATAACCTGCAAGAGTTTGTTTAACATGGTTTGGTGCTACTGCGGAAGGAGTTTTTATGACAAATATGCAAAAACCATGCAGCAACCCTGATTTTACACTGATTCTTTGCTAAAACATTGGTGCAAAACACAACATTTGAGATGAACATTTTATATGTCCTTATGAAAAGTGGATGCTGCCTAAGCAGCTGTTGCCCCAGTTTATAATAACATCTTTCACTTTGTATTTTCTGATTGTGTTGATTTCCTGAAGTCATTGTTTGCCTGCATTGGTGTTGTCCTTCACAGGTTTGAACTCTCCAATGGGCTCCAATCACCCTGGTAGCTCTGGAGGAGGAGGGAGCACATTCTCCAGCAGCTCTTTAAATGCCCTTCAAGCCATAAGTGAAGGAGTGGGCAATCCCATGCCTTCCCCTCTTACTTCTCCTCCCCCACACAAGCCTGACAGTTCCCCGAACATCAACTCCACCAACCAGGCGCCTGGTGGACCTTGTAAACCAGGCCTCTCATCTCACTCTGACTCCAAGAGCCCAGGTAACTCGCTTGGTGCCGGAGGAGAGCAGCAGCACCCGCACACCCCCACCAGCGAGGTCCCTCCTGAAAAACCAGACAGCCAGGCCAGCAGGGAGGCGGGTCCCACCGGGGGAGAGCCGAACCGTAATAAATCAGTAAGTCACAAGAAGCTTCTTCAGCTCCTTACCTCACCCACAGATGAGCTGGTGCCTCCTAATCACACACCCAGCTCTGGTCCCAGCTCCACACCTGAGATTAAAGATGGAACGACTGGTGTGACCAGCCCGTCGTCCTCGACTGGAGTGTCTTCCTCTACAGGTGGGAGTCACGGTGCTGTGTCCTCCTCTATTACTGGCAGCCATTTCTCAAGTCAATCACTACAGGAGAAACACAAGATCCTGCACAAGCTCCTACAGAACGGGAACACTCCTGATGAGGTGGCTCGAATCACAGCTGAAGCCACTGGAAAGAGCAGTCTGGATTCAGGAGGAGCGGAGTCTGGGCCAGCGGCCCCTGGGGGGGGTCGGGGATCAGAAACCAAGCAGGAGCAGCACAGTCCTAAGAAGGAGAAGTCCCATGCCCTCCTGCACTACCTCCTCAATAAGGATGACTCCAAAGAAGGTGGTGACATCAAGCCAAAGCTGGAGGACTTGGAGGGACGGGGACCTCAGGGGGCAGGGGTCAGCAGTTCGGACCCCCACTCCATGGACAATAAGGTCAAGTTGGAGCCTTCTGATGAGGTGAGGATTTTACTCAACACTACGGAGCACCTGGTCTTGTCCCCCAGTTGTTTGGAGGAGTTTAGGATTCCTAATGCCACACTGTCTCATCATTCTCATATTTAACTGTTTCAGACGGAGACCCTGGAGACTATTTTGGGTGTCCCTAGAAACAATTCAGGCTTTTACCCTGAACCAGACTCTAGAGCGGGGAAGGAAGTGGGAAACAAACAGGGAAATATGCCTGACAGTTTACATGGTAAGTCTGTCACTACTGTCATACAGTCCTTCATGTGCTTCCAGTTCATAGTAGATTTAATGTGCAGAGTCATTGGCAGTGTTAGAAAGTAGCACACTAATGTTGGCTTTTATTACCAGGTAACCTTCACATTATTTACCTCAAGAACAAAAAACATCAAATATAGAATTAATGTTACAGTCAGATTGTTGATGTAAAACCAAGTATAATTATGATCATTAATCCAGTATAATTATGTAATAGTAGCTAGAATGACCAGAAGGTGGTGATGAAACATGAAAGCTTGTACAAAAGCCCAATGTTTGCATCCATCCAAACGCACAAAACATGTAGCATTCATAAATGTGTGGTAGAATATAAAGTAGTTTACCTGTATTTATTTCCCAACAGTTCAGCACTTATCATCAACAATAGATAATTGCAATTAGAATGCTCCATGTTGATCTTAAGAACAACATCCCCTAAACAAGTATGTGACCGGCTGTTTTTGGGTGTGTTTCAGACGGGGACAGAGGCCCCATGCCTCCAGGTCAGCGTTGTGCCTATCAGAGAGCCCTGTCCATGGATGCTAAGCCCTTGGGTGGAGAGGGTGCAGGAGGAGGAGGAGGCCTGGCTGGGAGAAGGAATGTCCCTTGTCCCACACTCGTCAAACAGGAGAACATGGAACCTCCGATCCGACCCGGGACCATGCCAAATGGCTTTTCAGGAGGCATGGGTCTCTGTCCACCACGAGGCAACCTGACAAGTAAGTTAAACGCTCACCACACCTTAACCTATCTTACATAGATCTGCATTTTATGAACTTATAATTCCTACAAAATGAATATCACGTGGAAGCTTTTGACAGTGTGTTGTTGGATAGGTCACCCCCCATTAAAGATGTGAAGGTCTGTGTCAACGACGCTAATACTGCCAGGTTGTCCTATTTAAACACTGTAATCTTTATGTTGTTCAGGAGGTATGGGCCGTGGAATGGGAATGCCACAGCGCCCTCCCATGGCAGGGCCAGGGGACTGGGGGATACCCAGGTCCGGTGCAAGCCCTGTGACTGGCCCAGGACATCCAGGCATGGGTCGTGGTGGTCCCATGGGAGGTCCCATGATCAACCGCTCAAACAGTGTACCTGGAAATTCAAGGTCTATGCTGCAGCAACAGCTCATGGATATGGGTATGTCATATGCAGTACTACAGTGTCTTTGACTTTGGACAGTAACTACTGAACAGCTGATGCTTTTAGTTAATAAAGAAGAAGACAAAGATGTTCTTACACATGATCACTTATTGTCTCAGCTTTATATTGATCATACACTGCTATATGCTCTTTAGGTCCCAACGACACCAATATGGGCATGAGCCCGTTTGGTGGACATGGTCCCCCACCACAGTCCCCCTCTTGGCCGGACTCTGCTAGGGGAATGGAAAGACCACAGCCTAACGCTAACAGGTGACCTCTTCCACTGACTTAAGCTAAATGGTTTTATTGAGACAGACTTGATATTTGCTTTGAAAACTAATGCCTTGGTCTCCTGTCCTTTCAGACTGTACTGAACGGATCTGAGATTGTTTAACCTTCTGTTGTTTTTGGTGTGTGTGTGTGTGTGTGTGTGTGTGTTAGGGACCAGTTTACGCATCCTCTAGATGAGTTGCTGGGGCCACTAGCCAACAGCGAGGGTCCAAATGATGAACGGGCCCTTCTGGACCAGCTGGACTCTCTGCTCAACACAGCTGATGTCATGGCTCTACAGGAGATCGATCGAGCACTAGGCATCCCCGAGATCGTTGGCCAGGTACAGTAAATCCCACATGATGTCCAAACGAACTGTTGAGCAAAGCAGGTGAAGTTTATAATGCCAACACGTACAGCTGTCCCAAAGTTGTTTTAATTTATATGTTTTTTTATGAATAAAATGATTTTAAAATCCTATATGTATTTGGTGACAAAATGGAAAAATGTTTTGAATATTAAGAATTAAATTAATTGTAAGTAAGTCTTTAAAGATTTAATAAATTGAATAGTTAAATTCATTGTTGTCTATCAGGTGAATTAGAATTATAGATGTGATTTTAACGACATAAACATTTGACCAAACGTTGTCCTACAGACCCATGGACCTGAGGGCCACCAGCCAGGCCAGGATCCAGGCCAGGGTCAGTGTCCACCATCGGAGCCTTTCCCAGGGCCAGACTCCTCCATGGGGATGGACCAAAAGCCTGTGTATAACCAGGGCTACCCCGGACCCCCAGGACCACCATCCATGGGCATGCAGCCTGGGTACAGCGGCAACACGATGCAGGGCCAGTCCCCTGGGGGCTTCAACCCCATGATGAATCAAATGAGCCACGGAGGGGGCTTCCCTGGCATGACGGGCATGGGTGGTATGGGTAACCCTCGCGCAAACATGATGAGACCTCGTATGATGAACGCCACCAAGCCTCTACGACTGCAGCTCCAGCAGCGACTGCAAGGACAGCAGGTGAGCACGCAGACAGGCACAGACGAGTCTAAACAGAAGAAATGGAGAACAGCGAACACAGGGGGTGGCTTTTGTGTCAAACAGTCCAGTCCAATAAAAATCATGGCATCATCAAATACTTTTATCTGGTCTCTTTTCTCAGTTTATGAACCAGACCCGACAAGGCATGAAGATGGAGACTGCCCCCGGAGGAGCCCCCGCCATGCGTCCAGGCATGCAGCCCGGTATGCAGCCCTCAGCCATGGGCAATCAGGTATGTAGTCGACACATGTCCACATGCATTCTCTGACCACTGTCAACAACGTCAACCAAGTCTGTGAGTGTTTGTGTTGGTCTGCAGCAGGGCTTCCTGAACGCCCAGATGATGGCGCAGCGCAACAGGGAGATGATGACCATGCAGATGAGGAGGCAGCGCATGATGATGCTGATGCAGCAGCAACAGCAGCAGCAGCAGCAGCAGGGGCAGGGGGCCGCAGGGGGCTTCAGCCCTCCTCCAAATGTCACAGCACCAGGAGGCCTGGACAGCCCAATGGGAGCCCCCCCCATGAACCAGCCCGGACAGCAGGCCTTCAACTACGGACCCAACTACGGTCAGTTGACCGATGGGGGAGTGCACAAATAGAATGGATCATACTCGTATATTTTAGTTTAACATCACACATATCATCACTCATGACTACAATGTCTGAAATTTGTCCCTAGTTTTTCAACTTTGACATTAGTATTTGTCCTGTTGTCTCATGTTCCAATTCCAGGGGTCAACCAGCAGGGGGAGCCATCATTCATGGCTCCAGGCAGCAGCCCACCAGGAAACATGATGCCTGGGCGAATGGGGGGTCCTCCTCAGAGCAACATGATGGCAGGGATGCAGGGAGCCCCCCAGGGCGGGCCCATGTACCCCTCAGTGGACATGAAGGGCTGGCCGCAGGGCGGGATGCCACGCAACAAGTACGTACCTTTGAGTCTTCTGGAGAAAAACACCTGCACTGGGCGATGCTCTGTGTTTAGGCTGGACTGGTCTGAGACTAAAGGACCCATTATTAGAGACGGTTTGTCAGGTAGAGTGAAGGGGGTTGATGTAGAGTAGAGCATGAGGACCACTCCTCTGTTACTGGTACTGTTGAAGTGGGCTTCACTGAAGGTACCTTCAGCTGGGTCTGATCTGTGCCAAAACCTCTGCCCTGTGACCTGGGGCAGTTTTGGAGAAAAGTTCTTTAATAGTCAGTGTTTTAGAATGAACGTAACGTTGACTCATCATTGGGTTGGTTCCGATCTGTAAACGCTCAACCATTTTGGCTTTGGGTTCTTCCCTTTTTCCAGTGAAGCCCACTCAAACCAGGATGGTCCTGACTCTCCTCAGGGACTGGGCTCATGACACCACTTTGCCCTCTCTTCTTCCAGCTCCTACCCTCAGCAGCCGTTCCCCCAGCAGGGCACCCAGGGCCAGTTTGGACCCATGATGATCAACAGCAGCATGGGCGCACCCGGTCCGGTGGGCGGGGCAGGTGGAGGCCAAATGGGCCAGATGCCTGGACAGATGCCAGGCCAGATGGGCATGACCCCGATGGGAATGGGTCGAATGCCAATGGGGCCTGAGCAGGTACACACCGGTGTCGACACGCTGCGCTGTGACTTCCTGTAGTTACGTGTTTTCAGATGAAGCTGCTGGTGCACAGACGTCTGCTAATGTGTGTGTATCATCTGTCTTTGCAGAAATACTGCTGAGGACCTGTGGCTGTTGGCAGGATGGGAAGCCTTTCAGTAACGCAATCTGGACCTACACACACACACACACAAACACACACACACACACAGTCCTCCAGCATACTGCTCTTCCTGGAGGCAGGGGGCTTTAAAGGCCAACATCCTCAAGTCCAGCTGCACACACACTGTCATCATGTGGAGGTGATGCAGAACCACAGTGTGAGTGTGTGTTGGAGCAGTTGGCAGTATTCAGCATCACAGCCAGGAGGCAGAACGGGACGACGGTACAACGGGCTGTGGCTGCACTTTACATGGGGGGGGGGCAATATTTCTTCATTGTTACAGCCTTACTAGAGATTCAATGCCTTCGCCACAGTGGGTTCCTTCCCTCTTTTCTTTTTTCCTCCTTTGGATGAGTCATTCTTAAAGTCAGTGAAGCTATAAGCACACAGTTTACTATTGTATGCAGATTGGAGCAATAAGTCTGACCTGTATGACTGTCCCTGAGCGTCATTAGCCCTGTTTAAAGCCAACCGATGGTACTGCAGTATTAGATGTTTTTAATGTCCCCTGTGAATAGGAATTGTAAATATTCTACAAAATATATCATACATGCTTTTTAAAGGCCCATTATTGCACAAAGTATCAGACCTGGATGTGTTTGTGTGTCCCATAGGTCAGTACTGATTTGGTTCATTTTGCTTTTATTTTTTTTTTTATTATTATTTTAGTTTTTTAAATGCCTTTGCAAATATTGCAGGTGTGTTTGGTTTTTTCCCTAGTCATTTTCTGAATGCTGTCTTTTTTTTCCCCCCCGTATGTATTACATGTTTAGCAAGGCACTTTTACTTGTAATGAGGATGTGATGAGCTGAAGGTTTAATGTTTGGTGCGATCACGTCCCATTGGACGACGGTGGAGGTGAATTCTGTTAGGACAGCTGAAACTGTCTTTTTTTCTGTATGACATGTTCTGTGGGTTTGTCCGCAGTACCGTGAAGACGGGCACACAGTCTGGAGTTGAGCGACGGACCGGTTCTTGCAATGTTCCTTCGTCCATCCCGCCCATTCCGTCTGTCCAGTGTATTTTTACTCATCCCATCTTATTCTCAACTCACTGAATCTACCTTTTCAACACGCGCAATCCAAAGATATTTTTCCACATCTTTGTATAGTTTCTGAGGTTTCTGGTGTACATTTTAATGATAGGTGTTATATTATTCAGATGGGTAATGGGTACATATCATGGATCTGTAAAGGCATAGATGGCGACGCTGTCGGTGCAGTTTGAGGAGGACCTTAAAACTCAACCCCAGAGCAAAAAGTTTTACAGCAACAACAAAAAAAAAAAACAAGCATGTTTTTTTGCTGTAAAAGAAAAATACCAATGGAATGAAATCCACTTGAAGACATATCAGTACCAATTCCACTTTTGCAGGAAACAGTGTCATTTAATGTCCAGATTTTGTTACTTCAGGAAAAAAGGAACTTTGTAGAGTTTGAAGCAAAAAGAGGCTGAAGATGATGCGGTTGGTTTTGTTGTCTGTTTGGAGGAAAGATAAGCTGTCATTTTACAGGATGTATATTACAGATTTTTTTCTGTTGATGTTGATATTGATGTAAATACAAATTTCTATTTAAACATTTCTGGCTTTGGTTTTCTGATTTTTGTCTTCTCATTCAATGTTAACAGTGAATACACACTAATTTAGTCACAAAATGAGCCGACTCCACCAACAAAACATGAAAACAGAATGTGAGCTGCAAATACTGAAACAAACTAATATCCCAGCCACTGTTTTTAGATCTAATATTCTGTGAAAAGTCAAACCCATGTGCTTTGAAACATTACCACAGCAAAAGTGGCAGTGTTAACTGGACTCAATGTTCATTTGAACTAAGTGTCTACTATATAGGTGTCCGCTCGTTAGTGTTAATTTAACGCTTTTGACAGTTAATTTCTAACGCCCATCTAGAGTTATTTCAACTCTGGCAGGTGTTAAAAATGAACACTGGCTAACATTCAATAGTGTTGATAAAACTTACACTGGTGTGAGTGTTACAAAAACAACACTGCCAAATGACACTGACCTGGTGTAAACTCTGATAGTGTAGAATGTTGCAGACAAATAATTGCCCTCCTGCCATTATTCCCCAAAACCCTGTACCCCACAAACCTACACACTAGAAGTTTACAAAAATATTCAACTTTTATTTAATAAAATAAAAGTTTTATTAAATAAAACTTCATGTTTATTTATGTTCAATAAACATGAACATGCTTCAGCGGGTTCATAACATGGCACTGGGGTGGATTCTACAACAATACTTAGTGGAAGATGTAACGACATCCTTTACTTTCAAGTACTAGTACCACACTGAAAGTACTCCACTACAAGTAACGGCTCAGCATTCAAAAAGTTACTCAAGTCAAAGTATTATGAATAAGAAAACCTGAGATACTGAAAGAAACTAAGATTCCACCTTTTCGATCTAATGTGTGTGAAACAAAACATTTGCTGTATTTATTACTTTTGGGACTGATTTATTCTTGCACATCAATACTTAAAAGTGTTCTGATCTGTCACCATTTTATAGTACTAATACCACACAAAAATACTCAACTGCAAGTAAACGTGCATTAAAAATTAATGACGAGCAATTATTCTGAACAGAATATATTATGAACAAAAAGACGAAAGCATCTATTTTGCAGTCAAATTATCCCTGTCAGGGATTTTCTATTATATAAAATGTTTATTTTTTTTATTACTGCTATTAATGTCAGTATTACTGCTCAACAATAGTATTTTAATGACACTACTTTATATACTGTTTGTCTAATCTATGATAAGAATCCTTTACATTCTAGGAAGTCTGAATATGTTTCCTGTGACAACCACAAATCTAAAACTCAGCTCTTTGTGACCTCACAGAAATAGGCCTGTTTTCATCCTTCATGAAAAACTGAAGGATTATATCACTAACATTCAGAATCTGGTCATTTGTAGATGCATGATTTTCACTGGACAGGAAGGAAAGTATAATCGGAAAAATAATTAAAACAAATATAGAGAGTAAAAGGTCCAACATTTGCCTTTAAGAGTATAAAGCGTAAAATAAAATACTCAAGTAAAGTACAAATATCTTAAATATTAAATGTATTTAATTCCACTACACTGCTGGTAGGAGTTTCTATTTTTTCTCTCATGGCTGTAATAAAAGATGATGGATTATACATGTGAACACCAGGGGGCGCTGGTGTCTTAAACTACATATAAACTCAACATAAAGCAGCAAACTTAGAGAGCTGTTCCTGTGTACAGTTCAGTTGACGGCCGCTGGAGGGCGCCAGCACCGCACCGACAGTTACAAGAAGAGACAGGATAAAGTCATGTATATGAAGTGACTATAGGATTAAAGTAATACCAGTAATTAAGAATAAAGTTCACTTAAAAAAATGACACACGGCTCTAAGTGGATTTTACAGCAATAAACAGACTTATTATCATTACCACAATAGTCTGTTTTTCATTCACTCACAGATTACATAAGAGGGATCTGCGTCTGCCCTACAAATAATTATATGTGATTAAGAATTTAGAGAAGAAATGTGATAAACATGTTTGTTGAAAACGAGCTATAAGAATCTGTATGTATGTGTTTTCATCTACTTATAATCACTTATTTCACGGCTCACAGTCTGTTACTAAAAAAAATGAAGTGTATATATTAATAGTAAACTTAGAACATACTCCAGCACTGTGGGAATCTCTCTCTCTCTCTCTCTCTCTCTCTCTCTCTCTCTCTCTCTCTCTCTCTCTCTCTCTCTCTCTCTCTCTCTCTC
>JAPQRQ010000022.1:34943594-34961901 GCA_037367365.1 Apogon talboti
TCCATCCATCCATCCATCCATCCATCCATCCATCCATCCATCCATCCATCCATTATCTGAGGTCACAGGAGCAGCAGGTTGTCCATACATCCACCTCCAGCTCGTCCGAGGACACACTGAAGTGAGACATATAACCCCTCTAGCATGTCCTGGTCCTGGTTGGACATGCCCAAAGCTCCTCACCTGGAAGGCATCCAGGAGGCATCTTTAACCAGATGCTCAACGACCTAAACGGGTTCCTCTCAGTGTAGAGGAGCAGCCACTCTACTCTGAGCTCCTCACTCTATCACTATGGAAATAGGAAAACCATTACTGTCGCTTCCATTCATGATCTCGTTCTTGGGGTAACTACCCACAGCTCCTGAGCATCGGTGAGAGTAGTAATGTAGTATGAGCATTGAATTGAGGACTTTGTCTTTTGGTCAGGCCCCTTCTTCACCACAGACCAGTACAGCATCTGTATCAGTGTCGACACCGCTCCAATCTGCCTGTCCATATTCCTCCCAGTAGCAAGAGATGTTGTTGTGTAGCTGACATCAAGTGAACATGCTCTGTTGTGCTACTAATTGTTAATTCATTATAATCACAAGCCCCTTGTACACAGCACCTCTGGAATATTTCACCTTTATTCCAGAACGACGTCTGTGTAAACGAAATGGTGGCATCATATATATATAGACACAGTATCATATGACTCAAACATGTCTGTATTTTTTGTGTTCTTGCTATAGAGGGGCAGCGCGGTGGTGTAGTGGATAACACTCACAAACCGTGGGTTTGATTCTCATTCAGACCTTTCTGTGTCGGTACCTCTTCTCCACATCATGCAGGCGTTCTCCAGGTGCTCCGGTTCCCCCTACCATCAAAAACAGGTACATATAAGTTACTTCCCCTGCCTGTCCCTCTGACCACAGCACTCATCATGTGGAGTTGGTCCCTGAGTGAGCATCTTTAATGGCTGCTCACTGCTCCACCAGACTCTTTGCTATCATACTAGCCAGTCAATCAAAGTCTGGTACAGCAGAAATCCAATCCTTGTACTTGACATGAGATCTTTAATGGATAAAATATTTATAGATGTACCATCAGATCACTTCTTCTTCTTCTTCTTCTTCTTCTTATTATTATTATTATTATTATTATTATCATACATCTTTTTAGAGCGTTCAGTGTCAGACTATGGGGGCCAGGGCTTTAAGATACTTTGCACTGATCTATTTTTATAGCCAGGGTCACTTTCCCCTTGGTTTTACTTTTATTTTATAGTTTTTTTAATCTGTCTCTCTAACAAGCTCATAGACTAACTAAATAACACATTTTGACAGTAGGCTGTCTTGATCTAAGAGGTGAGTTGGGAGTAAAACTCACATGGAAACAGACCCCTGATTAAGCTGTGAAATGTCTTAGACACGCCCACTGACATACTACCACTACCTGCCCAGCTGGCCAATACCGACCATGTATCTGATCTATTCCACTATTCAACATCTCACATCTTTCCAACCCAGTAATGCAAAATCAAGACACAGTTTGTCCATCTATAATGTCAAGCTAATCAAATGGGTAAGCCTCTTAGTCTGGCGCATTAACCTCTAATATAGTGGTTTTATATGGACCATTACAGATTGGTGACAGGATTTTACTCCGGGGATATAAAATCTGCTGAATATACTTTGGGAAAGCTTGCTCTGGCAGTGAATGTGAGTGAAAATGAAAGAACAGTATCTGCTGTCATGCCCTGTCAGGTAGAAACAGACCAGAACACTCTCAATAACAGGTGACAGGTGACAGGTGGCAGAAGACGTGTTATTTTAGTCGTCAATCAACTGGATCACATCAACATACACATCATTGTCTCCGTCACTGTTTGTGTTTCAGTGTGTGTGTGTGTGTTTGTGCACGTGTGGAGTTATCTGCCAGTCACACACTGTGTAAAGAGCTTTACTGTGCATCAGCTCCACTTGTAAACGGCTGTAGTGTGTTAAACTGGTGTGTAACAAACTGCCTTAAGAGGATTTTTACAGCTGTGTCGAGGTCCACTGTCTCCAGGTGGCACTTAACCTTTCATCCACCTTCTCCTCAAGGCAACTGTATCCACCTCTTTCTTTCTCCAACATGGTTAGGGTCATCTTACCTTGATTCTCTCCAGTCAACAAGTCAACTGAAACAAATCTCTATTCTCTGTGTCATCTCTCATCCACCTATTGTCGCTGTCTATGTGATCTCACTTTGCCAATAGCCATGAAGTGAACCTTTGCCAGGAGACGCTTGTCAGGCTCACAGTTAGGCCTGTAATAACAGCTCAGTGGTTCATCATAGCAACAGTTCTCAGAGGTATATTTGAACAGATTATGGGCTTTTCCTCCTGGGTGTAGGCTGATATTTTGTCCATAAATGCTCTACTATCACCTCTAAGAAACTTACCAACAGAGAGAAGCTGGTGTTTAGTGTTCAAACACAGTCGTTTTCTGGACTAAAAATAGAACAGCTACGTCGAAGCTTGTAGTTTTGTGGAGAGGCTGCTCATGTACCTGTGTTAAGACCAGCAGTTTCTGTACATGTGTTTGGGAAGTCATGCCATGATGTTGACTCAGAGCGGAGTGATCCACAGGTTACTTCTGAACTCCTCTCTTTGTCACTCTCCCGTGGCTCTTGGATGAGTTTGTGTAATTTTAGCAGATTGCCCCCCCCCTCCTTTTGGCCTCAGGGCCAATGGATGTCAGATGCTGCTGTCATGTCTCATTTACACCTATTGCTTTGCAGCTGGAATGGATGAAAACCTGTTTATGATACTGATCTGTCTGTGCTGAGTTTCTCTTTGCCAAGACAAAGGTCATCTGATTTAATCTGATCAATATAAATTATTTGCCAGTTCGTCCATAATGATGCACCATCCAATTATAATAGGCCTTTGGAACACGTACCCAGTGGAGTAACCTCATGTAGTGCATTTAACCATCTGAAAGTTTGATCTGAAATCAACAAGATCTTAAATAGTTCTGGTTTGGCTATATTTTGTTGTCCTTTCTCTATAACTGCCTTTCCCAATTTTAGGCAAAATTAGATGTAGACCTGGTTTTATTTGGTCGCCAATTACTCCACATATGATGTGTGAATTAAAACACTGGTCAAGAAGCAAAAGATCCCAGAATAAAAGTAATGAAACATCACAAAATTTGAGAGAAAAGAAAAATGAAGTCGGAAGTGTTAGCTGGCTTTAGTTTTTAAGACACATCATTGGGTAAAAATGTGACATTTGGTAAATGAATGTGAAAAAGGGTTTACTGAAAATGAATGTCGTCTGACAGTGAACACCGTCTGCATATTAGAATACTTTTACTTTTCACATTCCTTTTAATGACCGTTTTATTCATCTACTATATGAATATACAAACCCTGTGTTTATGTGTAATGACGCTTTATCATATATTTTAAAATCATTACCCAACAGACAAAAATGAGGTAAAAAACACAGGATGAAGCAGTATTTGTTGTAACTATTGGAAAACAGCAGCACATGTTAGTCAGTGCCAACAGCCAACGTTACTTGCCAGCATTGGAAGGGAAGTAATGTGATCCATGATGCATTTTAGAATGTTCCAGTGTTGTTTTAAAGAGAAAAAAATCTGTAAAAATGTCAACATTCTTACAGTTCACTTTGTGTTTTTGTGAAATTGAGTCCCAGCGATACATAAAACTAATTTTCTTGGGTCTTGAGGAGACCCACTAGTTCCATAGCAGATCCTTTTCCCTTTTTAGTTTGTTGTATTCATTTTTGTGTGAAACTACTAGTACATATCATGTATTCATGGAAGTGGGAGGTGTTCAGGAGGCGTGTGCACTCCATGACACAATGAGTTCAGCTTTTTCATTCAGAAACCATAAAGGCAGGGTCTAAAATATGACATTTGTAATTAGAGTAATTATTTGTAAGTGGAGGGAGGGGAGGCCACTGAAGGCAAAGCTCCTGGGTGATGTAACAGGATTAAGTTATGGGAAATTAGCCCACATACAGCTCCCTCCAACGTGTACATTCACCCACCCAGCGAGCATCAGTCCAAACATGCAATGTCTATCAGTCAAGTAGGATTTCCAAAGGAGCCGACCGGCTGTAAAATGGAAGAACATGTGCTTTTCTAGAGAGTTTTCATATAATACTTCTGCACCGCCACATTTCAGGGGCAACTATTGTACTTGTTACTCAATTATATTTGTCTGAGAACATGACTTTTATTTTATCTGTAGGACAGTGATGCTACAATCATATGATCGGCTCCAATAGTGATAAGGTATTGTTGCAGATTTAACCCCCTAACATTTATAAAGTAGTTCAAATAAGCTTCAACATGTACAGCAGTAACATGCAACATACACATTAGTGCAGCTGTAAAAAGAAAACGTGTATAATTGTACATAATAATTGAATGTATGTATAATAACAGTGACAGGAATCATGTTAACTGAAATGAAGTTTTCACTGTTGAACATGTTGAGTATTTTCACTGCAGTTTTACTATTTTTATTTATTTATTTTTATTAAGTAAAAGATCAAAATATTTATTCCATTGCTAAAAAAATACACCCACACGTTACATTCTGTCCCCATGACATCTATCATCAGAGCTGAGTGTCCACTTGCCTGACTGGTACTGATGATGTTCATTACGTTCGTACAAGCTGGTGGCGCCCTCATGTGTCTTAGAAGGGTTAACGCAGAAATGATCAACCGTGGCCACTGATCGATTACATTTTCTAGATTAATGCTTCTTACTGCACCCAGTGGACATTTTTTGAGTTATTGAGGCAAAACACACACCAGTGTAACATGTTTAATGGCTGCATTCCATTTAGTTGTGACAGTTTCAGGCCTTTGAAGCTGGAACTGGTTCAGGTAAATGGAACAGAACCATTTTTAACCTTATCTGTAACAGTTGTGACTTATCTGCTTTAACAACCCTAAATGTCTGCTGTGAAAGAAATAATATATGAATCAATGGAAGTAAATCTTAAAACGGCCACGTAGAACTTATGATATTAATGACATTTGCAGTCATCCTGACTCTATCCAGCTTTGGTTTAACTACATACCCTTTTTTGTGAGAAGTTACAAAAAGATAACCAGGTTGGACATTTCTTGTCTAGGGTTTAACATCATTGTGCAGTTGTGTTGGCAGCTTGTTTTTGTACATTGTGTACAATCTTCATCTTAAAACAAACTAGTAACTGAAGTTTACTGACAAATATAGATTACAGCAGTAAGTGGTGTGTAATTTACCTACGATATGTTGTAGATATGGGCATAAAATGGTAATAGTCAAATAATTAACAAGGAGACCTGTTTCAGTCCAGACCGTCCACCTGTGGACATACAGTCAAAAGATTGGAAACAGTCTTTTATTATTGGTGTATTCAGTTTGGAGAGACACATGCAACAAACTATATGATTTAATAAGGATTTAACCAACTAACTATAGAAATATACAGACATTGGTACAAACGCATGTACATTTCTGCAAAATCCTGCCATAGCAGCTCTAAAAGTACTAACTGGCTCGCAGGGAGTTTATTTCTGCAAATATTCAGCAGCATGACTCTTGTAAAAGTTGCCGAAGGTGTTCTTGGTTTGTCCGATATTTCTTTCTGACCTTGTGATGCAATTTATTTCGGTCAGGTGACTGGACCAGTCATGATAAATAACCCCTCAGCTGACTTTTGCCTCTAAATAACCCTTCCAGAGCTGGACATACAGATGGATGCTTCAGGTCATTGTGTTGTTGCATGTTGGAGTTAGTGGAGTATGGGATGGTGACCTGCATCAGTGCTGACCCCTCAGACTGTTTTTAATCGGATGTCATTCAATAATGCGTCCATTCATGGTCTGTAACAGGAGTCAAACTCGTTTCAGGTAGCCCAATTTAATCTCAAGTCGCCATACCAGTAAAATAATAGAAACATAGTCTATAAACAATGACAACTCCAAGTGTTCTCTTTGTTTTAGTGCAAGAAAGTATGTGGAAATTGTGCAAATGTTTATATTCACAAAGGATCATTTCACAAAATAATGTGAATAACCTGAACAACCTGAAATTTTAACAAATTTATGGCTCAAATGATTATTTATACATGTGCATTACAGATCGCAGTGGATCTACTAAGGCACAAAACATTTAGTAACAGGCATAATATTGTTAAATTGTTAAAATTTGCCATCATCTTACGGGTCTGACCCACTTAAGGGCTAAAATGAGTTTGACACTATTGAATGTTAATGTTTTCAGTGTAATTTTTGCACTTTGCAAATTCATCCCATGGGCCAGACTGGAATCTTTGGTGGGCCGGTTTTGGTCCTTGGGCCACATATTTGACACCTCTGGTCTACAGGGTATTTAATCTATATGTATGCACTGACTTAACATGTTCTTCAAACCAGTTGTGAATAGAAACGTGACATAGCTAAGTGTATGTTGTCTAAACTACTTATCACCTAAAGTGGCGGTTTAATGAATATTAACTTTTTGTTCCCACATCTGCACATTTATATTCTCCTTAGACCCAGGAAAGTAAAGTTTTTTGTTTTTTCTTTTACATTTTTTTTTTTACAGTGAATAGGAAACAGCATGATGCAATCTTTTTTTTTCTATGTAAACCTGTGAACCTTGTGTCAGAGGACAAACATGCATTGCTGGGTGTCATGAGGATATATTTGTTTGGTCAAAATAAACCTTCATACTGTTAAATTACTTATTTTTGTTCCAAAAAGCAAAAAAAAAAAAACGAAAAACAAAAAAACAAACACAATAGGAGCATACATGTGTCTCTCTGAAATAATAGATGTTCACAAAGAAAGGGTCTATTTAACTGAGCGAATAATTTAATATCAATGCGCAAACAGGACATGTAACTCGTGTTGTCTTTAAACTTTATTTTACCGAGTCCGCACCGGTAGAGGGCGCTGTCCGGTCATTCCCGAGCGGACGGAGACTTTGTGGTGGGACCGATAGAAGCACAGGTTTGTGGATTTTCTTGAATTTTCGAGGTGTACAACGAAAACTAGTTGTGTTCAAACGTGTTTAAACATTTGGAAATACAAAAAAAACAAACAAAAAAACCCCAGTATATTTGGTCTAACAGTTGGACAGGTGAAAGGTCACCCCCCCACACCCGTAAACAAAAACACGAGTCACCTGGAGAACACGTGGAGAAGAAGTGTTCTGATCAGTCTGTAAATACTGTGTCATATTAAAAGCCTGTGAGTGATGTTTGGCCATTCAATAAGAGTTAATGAATTATAAATGATAATGTCCTGGAAAATATGACTCTAATCTTTGAAGAAACCAGTGGAGATGCTTCCGGTCAGCCTCAAGACATCCGGCAGACGGAGAGACGTGTCTGTTACCAACCAGACACACACACGCACGCACGCACACACTTACGCTCTCTCTCTCTCTCTCTCTCTCTCTCTCACACACACACACACACACACACACACACACACACGTCCTGCTATGACTTGGCCAATTGTTTAGTGCTGCTATTTGGGACATCTGTGTCTCAGAGCGAGTGTCACAGTAAGGTCATTTACTCCAGGAATTGCAAATATGGTGTTCTTTTTCTAGGCGTCCTGTCACAAATGCTGCAGTGGAGCAGGACTCTGATGGAGGCCTACACCCCAGAGATGCTGAGGCTGAGCTCCGCAAAGTAAGAAAACAGATGATTTAAAACAGGGGGTCTTTACCAACCCTCCTGTGGACGTCTTCCCGATGCAGTTACAGTTTGGTCAATATTTTACACAATATAAAGGGTTTTGAAAAAAGTAGGCTGCTTTTTAGTTGTTGGCATCTAAGCAGCAGTTGATAGATTAGATGTTCAGAGAGGCAGTATTGGCTTAAAAAGAAGTGTTACGCTGCATAAACAAAAAGGGGCCTAAGTAGCACAGCAGTTTTACAGAACACCAGCTACAGACTCTAATAAGTGGCAGCACTTTCCCTGCACACAAACTAATTTAAAGACATTTAATATTCAGAGGAAGGACAAAGGGAAAAGTCTGAATATCCCCATGAGGGATGACCACCATCATAACCAAGCACAGTCACTGATTCTGTGTTTTTATGACCCAAAAACTCACATGCATGTTCAGTTGTCTTCAGTCTGGGGAATGTGAAGGGGACAGACTCTGAGTGCCCCCTCCCACCAGGGTTTTCCTTTTGTTCGTCACCTGTCTGTATATTGTATGGTGGAGATTACAGGAGGCGTGCTTATCCTTTGAAAATTAATTGAAAATGTGTATAATCTCAGAGTGCTAGTACCTGTTCTGTATTAAAAAAAAAAAAATCACTCGGTTGAAATTTCCAAACACCTGTAATGTGATTATTCCTTCTGTACAGTAGGTTGTTGCAGGTAGAACAAATGATAATCAGATTAAGGAAATCTGATTATGTGTAACTCCTGGGCCTGTTCATGGGTAGGAGGATCTGAAATTCACCTCTTCTCCACTGTACATGTCTGTGGTGCACACACACGAGGCGGCCCCCCCCTCTGCTGCCGTGCCTTCGTCCCCCTCCCCGTCCCTCCTATCCATCCGTCTGTGCTCTTCACTCGCTGACTTTGTCTCTCCTCTGAGTGTGTTCCAGCCATATTGTGGTTTGAAGTGTTTCTGCTTCTAATGAGCCAATTGTTCTTGTGTTTTGTTCCCCTCAGGGAGCGTTGTGTAGCTAACAATATTCTGCTCACAACCAGTTTAAAACATATTCACTGCACCGGGGAGGGATTGAGGCCAACAAAACAATAATGCCTTGGAGCATGTACAAAATGAAAAATGTGTTAATGACAGTCGCGCTAGCGAAGTGACATTGCATTCTTTCCCTGTCAATTAGACCTTGGTTATTCAAAAGCAATTTGCAACTCCCCGCAGAGTCAAATGTGTGTCGTCTCCCAGACCTTACTGGTGATTGTGTAAGTGATGTATTCATTCCATTTCACTGTGTGCGTCCTAGTTTGAGACATTGAAATAATATTAAGGTGAGAGCCACAGTGCTTTATCCATGTGCTGTTTTCACATGAAGAACATCGCTGCTACTTTAGTGAATGCACGCCCAAATAAAGGCTAAAATCCAGAATAAAAGTATAGGTGTGTTCTGAGGTGTGTGTGTGTGTGTGTGTGTGTGTCCTCCTGTTTGTGTGCCGACCGTGTTGAAGGGCTATTGATACAGCTGGCATTCAGGCCTCTGATTAATTGCCATGGCATTTGGCTGTTCCCGGTAAATGCCACATCCCATGCTGCGTGCTCGGTTAATGGATGTCTGCCCGTAGCACACCCAGCATCAGCCTTCCCTTCTCTCCTCTCCCTCCATCCTTCTCTCCTCTGCCCTCTTCTCCTCTGCATCATAAAAACATCAGCTGTGCTTCATCAGCAGGAATAGACACATGAGTGGACGGGTCCTGTGCAGCTCAGGTGTCCAAGTACTTGACAGTTTTGTCCGAGGGGGGGGTTCCCGTCCAGACTCTTCTTATTCTGACAGTGTGGGTTCAAAGGTAGCTTAAGGTCACGCTCTTTCTCCCCTTCCCTTTAATCTCCAGTAAATGTGTTATGATAAGAACTGGAAAGAAAGTACTACCTTCAACTGTGTATATATCCCCCAAGACCCAATTTCAGTTGTCTTTATATCTTCAAGAAGAAAAAAAGATATGAAGATTTAGCTTTCATCCTCAAGTGAATTAGTCTGCTCTATCTTAATGAGGTTTGCCCTGTCAGAGGGAACAGTTCAGAGCTTGCATGCTAAACAGACTGAAATTGGAATAGAGTATTAGCTCCCTAAGTGCAAAAATACCTTCTCTCTGCACTCTAATTCCAACATTGCCATGCAATTACCCTTATACACAATTTTATCTTGTCACTTCCAAATGGGAATAGAAGACCAAGCAGAGGAGAAATCATCTTGTTTTTTTCCCCCCTTCGTTCTTCTTTTTCTTTTTGGAAAACTAATTCCAAAATCTAATTAACTGCAGAAAAACATGTCACCAGTTTGGCTAGAAACATGGAGTGCAGTTATGCAAATGGACTGGAGGATTGTAGAATGTGATTTGACAGAAGCTCATTTTGGATGGTGTGAGGCCAGATAGAAAGATTACTCAGCCGTATCTGAGTGCAGCCAAACAGGAAACGATGAGCCTGGTAATTTATGGTGTTGGTATTTCTCCTGTTTGACTTCAGACAGCTCATTAAGGGGCGAGGTGTCACCGAGCCGGACGGACAGACAGACAGACAGGCAGGAGTGTTTTTCTAACGGGCCCTCCTCTGCTCTGTCTGCATCAGCTCTTTTCTGCCTTTTGCGTCACTGGCTTAATCTCTGACTTTTTTTTAATATGAGGTGCCAAATAAGATTACACAATTCATCATTTTGTTCCTCACAGGGAAGAGGAGATGCTATTTCATCCTCCCACTTGTCTTTAGTCTGCTTACAGGGCGGTTTTAAGGCAGCCATTGAGAAATGGCCAGAGGGCTGTGAAAAGGAGAGGAGGACTGTCCTGTATATTTTAGGAACAGTGTGGACGGCTGTGCGCTGACAGTCTGCTGTACAGGTGTCATTTTGTTGTTTGTGGCTCCTGCGCTGTTGGCAGAGCCCTGTCCATATGCTGCGCTGAAACTCCATTAACATGTGTCTCTGCTGGGTGTGTGCTCAAATGTAACCCTGCCTATGCATATGGAGTTCTGCAGCCACTAAAAAACACACGCACCTCAACATATTAGCCTCAGTCTTAAGACTTTTAGAAACCCCTTAAGGCTTTTCAGTGTCACAAATCTAAAAATGTGTCCACAGTCTTCACACTATGACAGTGTCCGACTGCAGCCGTGACCTTTCCTGCTGAGGTCAGCTCATACATTGAACTCTTCAGGAGCCCTGCTCACACCCCGACAGCTCTGACCGTATGCCAGTCAGTGTTTGTTTGCAGACATTGGGAGCCATACACAAAAACTCCAAAGGTCCACCACGGTACAAACAACTAATTAATTATTGAGGACACCTAACATGACTGCTCGCTAATCTACATCGCCGTTTAAAGCCCCTTGATTTATAATTCAGGCTGTTCTTTCACTCCACTGAGTGCTGAGATTGGAAAGCTGCACTCGAGGGCACTTGAACGCTACAGGGGCAGGGTGCATCTCTCAGCCCAGTGCCCCGTGTGACTGTTGCCGTGCATACTTGGGTGCTGTGCATAAGTAAATATGCATGTGCGCTGAATACTAAGATGAATGAAAAGTGGAGTGCGTACACCAAGAGTTCATTTCATTATGTTGTGAAATTCCACCATTTTCAGAGCAGTTCTCTGTGTAACCGCCCTCACAACGTTTTAAAGTGATTACAAATGTATTTGTGCTAAAAACACTGGGGTGCCTTGTTAGACAAACCCACAAGCGCTTCTTTTTTAATATGTGTGGCAGATATTACACTGAGTGCTGTACATTAGGAATGCAAATATGGCGTCAAAGGGGTTTTAGTTAATTAGCTGGAGATGTGATGCTGGCGCCGGCCCACAGCGGCTTGTGTTCCTTGGGACTGCAGACCTCGACGGGGGGGGGCTGCTTTTTGATCTGTGGATCCCACGCTCTGTTAGCGTTTCCAAGGCCTCTGCACACACACACACACACACACACACAGATGGGACACATGCACCTTTCTGTGACTCATCCAATCTGTTCTGAGGTTTTTGTTGTTCACCAAATATTGAACATCATTATAAGTGAAATCATTGTACGTACTTTAGCCGTGATCCTATGAGTTGTGTGCCAGTTGTTTCAGACCAGTGTAAAATGTCCACTCCTGATACAGTATATCCAGCGTGAATTTAGTTGTATCTAACGGTTGTTGACTCGACAATAATTATGCATATGTAAACATTACATTAAAGGGCTATTTGACAAAGGCTGACAAACACAGCAACAACAAACAGCTTAGTCATAAATGCAGGCAGCTCACTGTCAGGATCACTTTGCAAATGTAAAGTTTATGCGACTCGCATATTAGTCAACTTTCTGAATCAATAAAGCCGTCTTCCCAACCTCCGAGTCTGATATTAATGATTTTTTTCCACCCCTGATCCATTGGAAGATGCACCTCCCCCTGCTGGCTGATGATCAAACAACATGAGGTCTTTAGTGAGACTGGTAGGGTGTCCCAGTTCTAATTACTATGGACTAATACACCGTCTACCACTGTTGCCAGCGCACTGTTTTGGCATTTAAAACATAGAAGTAAAAACTGTGTTGTGCTATTTTGTACCAACAAAACATGACTCCAGCTGTGTGTCACATCTATTGAGCTGTTTCTTGGGAGCGACACGTCTTTCTTTAGTGACCGGTGAACTGTCAAACACAGGTATAATTAATAGCAGTGCTAATAGCCGGTCTCCGTGTCGTGCAGGCTTCTTGATCACTGGAGTTCTTCTGTAGAATTAAGCTGTCATTGCTTTTTTTTTTTTTTGGTTTTTTTGGATGTGTGACTGCTGGAAAAACAGGCACGGAGGATCATTCTTAAACTATGTAAATGTGTTCAGTCAGTGGCCACATCTGTTATAATCAGGTACCGTCCCAGCAGAAGCAGGCTGGCATTTTTTTGTTTACTCTGGAATTTTTTTTAGATGTTAAATATGAATTTGCAACTGGGACACAATGTTAGCCATCTTTCCTCAGCTTTGCATCTCCCTGTGTATGTCTTTTTCCGTATTTGATCCACAGTTACTATAAGAACTCTGAAAGCAGCCTCAGGAACGCGTGGAGAGCAATTAAGGACAATAGACACTCTGTATAAGACGTCACACTTTATTGTCAAGCCTTTTGTTGGAGGCTTTATTAAGACCTTAGTTAGTCTGAGGAATATTTCAGATCAAAGTGTCCCTTCGGTTCAGCGTAAGCTCTTTCTGCCTCTACCTCATGGACAGAGTTGCCCTTAGAAGCTGAGATGAGTTCAATTTAAGCTGACAATGAAGTGGTATCACACTGTATCGTAAAATTAAATTAGAAATGGAAGGAACTTTGCTGCCGCTTCTATTCTTTTTAATTGTACCATTCAAAGTTGTGTGACTCATGAATGAATTATAAGATCACCTCAGGATACGAAACCAACCGCTGGAAAACGATTGTCGCTCGACTTATTAAGTATTTATATTTTCACTGGGAACGCGTGATGTGACGGTGACAAGAGGGATGAACTAAATAGGCAGCGAATACATTAGACATGACGTGGAGTTGTTTGGGGCGCATCATTTCTGGGATGTAATGATGTACCGGTTTTGTTCTGATCCCCTGCCTGGCGTTCTGACGACCTTCTGCATCATGGGAGTTTCAGAGGAGGTAGCATCGTCCAGGAGCAATAAGAGCAGCTGCACAATGTGACCATTTGCATTCATAATGAGCCAGGAAAATCGGATGATCATCTGTCTGTCCATGCAAGCAGCCAGCCGTTGTATTTTATGACACACATTCTCACATTTAGAGTAGGTTTGAGGCTTTACAAAGCTGAAGGAGAGTTGGGGTGTGTAGGGTGGCTGTCTGCTCAGAGGTCAGAGTGGGTAGAAGTACACGTTCTTATTCAAGTACAAGTACACATATTCCACCTCCTCACAGCAGTAAAACAGGAAACAGCGCAGGCTCTGAACCGCTCTCAAAGTAGGACATTTCCACTGGCTGTTTCTGTGTAAAACTCACTGAACTTCATGTCATATTAGTCATCTCAGTATAATGTGAAGCCGATTAAACCTCTCCAACTTCAAATACAGTAAAAAACCAACATGAAACTGAAAATGATAAATATGGATTTCCAATGTCAGTAGCAGAACTCAAGACGTTCAACACTGTTCTCATTATGTCTTTTAACATAGTTTGTATGACATATTTTTTTAGAAAATTTTTCTCTTGCAACTTTTTCCTAAGTGTTATGTTTTTGCCTTGTTTTGTCTTTAATGTTGATTTTGTGTTTTTACATCTTTTAAGGTATTTTTGTCTTGTCATTGTCACTTTTGTCTCATGTTGGGGATAATTTTTTCTATATGTTATTCTCTCCATCATTTACAATGGCAAGAAGTAGTATACGAACCCTTGAAAATTCCTAATTTTCTAAACAACTCTTTTGTCAAAAAGTGATCAGATCTGCATGTATGTCATAAGTGTAGACAAAGGCCATGTTATTAATCTGATGCCAAAAACGGATAGTATGTCATAACTTTATTAAACACAGCTCTTAAACATTCACAGTACTTCTGAAAAAGGAAGTGCACCCTTAGGCTGATGACTCCAAAAGGAGCCAATTGGAGTCAGGAGTTAGAAAACCTGAAGTACAATCAACCAAATGAGAGCTGAGCTACTTGGACTTATGAAAAACACTGCATGCCTCACATCAGATCACATTTTATTTCAAAGGGTTGACGTACAAAGTTAAAATCAGTCTTTATGTTGTGAAGGAGTGTAATGTTGCAGAATACAAATAATAATTCCTAAATATTCAAATACATTAAAAGTAAGGAAACGGCCTGCTCTGAAGATGTAGGACCAGAAAGTTGTCATATATCTAAAACCTCTTAAATTCTTAAACTTAGTTGCAGTAACAAAGTATTTGTTCTGTTGTCCCCTTTAGTTTTCTATCTGCGGAAGCCACTGCTCTATTTTCAGGAGAATTATTCTAGTGCCGGGACGTTTCTCGTCCCCTGTCCTGTCAATCCTGTGTCCTTGAGTCCCCACTTTGTCAGCTCTTCTGTACTTGTTTCCAGTTTCTCTCTGTTCTTTCCCCTATCTCTGCTTCTCTTCCTAATGTAGCCATGGTGATGCGGAGCTGTCTCAATGCGAAGGGCCCACTGGCACGCATTCAGCAGGGGAATCACACAATAGATGGAGGGCAGAGTGCAGAGATGTGTGGTGGTGGTGGCGGCGCTGGCGTTGGAGGGAAGTCAGCCTTGAACCAACTAGTCCCGACCAAGAGAATAATAGTCGGAGTGCTTTCGGAGATAGAGAGCTTGCGAGGAGGGGAAGACAGTGAGGGGGTCTGCCTCATTTGCACTGAGTCCTCCCCTCTTCACACAGCCAGCTGACAGGGGATATTTTTATCAGCCTGGCACACACAGCGCAGAAAAGGAACAAATTCATTTGTAACCACACACTCCCAGCCAAGGACAAGATCTCAGCAGGATAGAACATTACTGTCTCTCTGCTCTATCAGAATAGAAATCAGTCATTTTTATTTATGCACCTGCCTTGGCACTAGCATGCAAAGGTGCTGTACAAGGCCCTGCCCATTTTGTGTCCAATGAAGTGGAAAAAAGAAAACACGACTCCCCAAGGTCTGGGCTTCTGCAGCGTGGTTGTTTGTCTCGTCAGACGTGCACACTTGTAATCGTTTGTTTGCATCTGGGTTTTCCTTTCCCTGCCCTTGTCTTTCCGTATCCTTTTGTTACAACCCTCTGCGGGGAGTTTTCCCCCCTGCGGTCCCTCAGATGAAGGAAAGTTTTTATCTTGGTAATACACATTAGATTGATGGAGGAAACATCTGTTGATCGGTGCTGAAACCAATTAGAAGCCAGTACGATGACACAGCTTAAGTGTGCGTGAGAGTGAGCGAGGGAGTGAGTGGGAGCATGAATAAAGCATGTACTAAAGTGGTGTCACTGGGCTGCTGTGTTGGCATGTCGGCACCGCTCAGGAGAAACATGGCCGTCTCTTGGGCATTGTCTGTAATCCAGCATGTTAGAGCAGCTAGATGGCTCCTTTATGTAAGTAGTCTCAGAGTCTCACAGATCATCTGATATGCACAATGGAGAGAAATAAATAATTTTCCAGCAGCATGTTTTGTTTCAAGATGATTATGAATAGTATTAGGGCATGCTAATCCGATCTCACAAAGGGTTGGTAGTTCCAATTGGCTTGATCAACAATGCAGGATTAGCGCTGAATACACCTGACATTAAAACTGGAAATACAATTTACTTTATCCTCAAATGCCGTGCAAATCCGGCATTTGGAATATTATGTTATTCATTTGCAAGGGACAGTAATGGCCAGAAAAACACTCTTTGATTTCCTCAAAGCGCCATGGTTTCATCTCTGTGCGGTGACACAAATAACGCTGTGTTCCAAGCTGACAGATAGATGATCCATTGCAGGCGTTGTAATTGAAAACACTGTGAGGGGGTGGACAATTAATCTCCTTTTCTCCGGCTTTAAGGGAAAAAATTTTCCACTGAGAAATACCTTGAAATGCAGATAATAGATAAGAGTGTTATTGATTAGATGGGGTGGGAGGAGAGGCGAGGAGGTGCAGAGGTTCTCCATCACTAATCTCTCTGGCTATGACTGCATCTAAATAACCTGCAGAGAGGGATAAACAGGCGCATCCATCATGGGACAGCTGCAGAGGACAGTGATGGATGCCTCCGCCCTCCGCCACCCTCCGCCGCACCTCTCCCTCCTGGTCAGGGATAGGAAGTGACACTGGCACTCAGGAGAAATACCCGGCTTAAAGTGAGCAGGAGAATGCCTCCTTTTAGCTCAGCTGTGACGGAGGGATTCGGGGCAGGCTTTGTGCGACTTTGTCGAATTGCCCGCTGTCCTGTTGTCTCTTCGAGTTTGTAGGATGATCCGTCTTGATAGATCCTGTTTGTTTTTTCAAAGGAGAAATTGGTTTTGTGGATTTGTGTGTGTGAGTGTGGGTGAACTCATTCGTATGGCTTTTGTGTGCTTGTGTATAAATCGATTTGGGGGTGCGTGTCTTTGCATTTCTATCTGCATGCCCTTATACTGTTAGAGCCAAATCCCCCGCCGACACCGCCTGGACCCAGAGAGCAGTCGAGTCCACGCCAGCTCACCCGAGAGGTGCCAGCCTGATAGATATGGAGTGTGTGCCAGGCTGTGGCGTCCCTCCCCACCCCTGCAGCATTAAGATTGATCCCTGGTTCCCTCCCATTCCTTTCTCTCGCTCTCCTCTGTGTGCCTGTGCCTTTATGAGGCTGTGAATAGGTGAAGCTCACAGGCTCCAACAGATGGCCGGAGCTGCCCTGTTCCACTGTCTCCCACACACAAACACACACTATGAATGAGAGTTTAGAGAGAGAGGGAGGAAAAAGTGACGACGAGAAAGAGTAGAAACAGGAAGTGCTGTAGGAGAAGAAAGGCTAAAACTAGTGGAAACACCAAGAGGCAGCGGGGAGTAACACAGAGAGGAGGACGCGGAAGCAGAAGGAGCTGCAGGATAAAGGCAAATATGCACTGAAGAGAAGAAAAGGAGAGAACCGCTGAAAAAGGGAGAGAGCGCAAAATTGAATTGTAGATTGAGGGAGCCTCTCTCCTCCCTCTTTCCCTCCCTCTTTTATTTATCTCATGTGAAACCACGCCTCCCTCCTTTCACTTGTCAGTGCATCTATAACAGTGAGCTGTCTGCACCGGGCTGCGTGGGGGGCGACAGCAGCTCCTCACTCTGCCAACAGCACCGGGGGGACCGGGTTTCCAAAGGGACCAGCCAGGACTGGATGGGACTGGACTGACCAGAACAGGTGTGTGACCTCATGGGTTTTCTGTGTATGTTTGTTGCGCTTGTGGTGGGTGACGGAAGGCAGCATGTGTTTTCCTCTTCCGCTGTGTGATCGCTTGTTCCTCCACACGACTTGGTTTCACAGTAGCGTATCTAGAATGTACAGTGCTGGAGCTTTGCCCTAGTTTACACTTGAATGCTCTGATCCGTTCTGTTCGCCTCTGAGATTTTTGCATGGAGTCGCTAACGGCACTGCTCATCAGGGTAAGAGAGAGGAGTCCTCTCCCTCATCGGGGGCACTGGACTCCTTTTACGTAGCAGCCTGGAGAGGAGCCACTGTTTATCTGGGGGAACAAGTTGGTAGTTCCACACACTGTCATCGTGTTATCACTAGCTCAGGTGTCTGCATATTTGGACAAATCTGAGCTTTGACAGCTCTAACATCACGGCCGTGTTTGTATTTCTAAGAATCCACTTTAGTCGGTGTGTGACTCAGTAGAGCTTTCCCACTTTATTGGTGCCTTGGTGTTGAATCCAGTTTGTGATTCCTCCTCTTTGTGTTTCCGTTTCACAGTCTTTGGTGTATGGAAATATGGAACATTTATTGTCTCAGCGTTGCTTTGTATTCACTCTGCCAAATATAATCCTGACATTTGCTGAATAGAGTGTGGGGCTTAAAATTAGACCAAAAAACAACAGTTACAACAATGAAAATGGCACTTTTTCCAACCAGCCATGCAGTTCTAGTTGTGGGTTGTTTACGTTGTGTGAAATATGTGTGTGTGTGTGTGTGTCTG
>JAPQRQ010000022.1:34962001-34984241 GCA_037367365.1 Apogon talboti
ATGTCAAACTCATAAACCACATAATGTCCTTTTGTTTCTCCTCATTAACAAAAGCAGGCGAGTCCCAAGCTGAGCTGTGCGTGCGTGTGTGTGTGTGTGTGTGTGTGCGTGCGTGTGTGCGTGTGTGCGTGTGTGTGTGTGCAACAGTGGCAGCAGGTTGTGGTTAGGGTAGTGAGGTGAGTAATAAGGCGGGGTGTCACAGGGGTCGGAGGGTGTTTGTGTGGTTTGGTCAGTGCATGTTCATGTGGCTGAACACCATAACTGTGGTGGTTTGAGGACAGACAAGCAACTGCAACAACGGTTAAAGATGTTGTCAAATGCATTTTTATAAATGTGAGTCTTCGAATATTCTTAAATGTGAATCCGTGTGTGAAATGTAGAGTGTTCATGATCACATTCATATTCATGCTTCCATCAGTGTGTAGTCACCTGATGATAAGACTCAGTGTTTGTTTGGGTGGAATGAGTCCACCCTGTTTCTACAAAAGCCCCCAACACACAAACACCTTCATCTTTTTGTCAAGTGAGTCAAGCTTCTCTGTGCAGAAGTCTTTGTATTTCATGGATCACATACCTACACCTACCTGTTGGTAAAATGTCACTGTAATAAGTCTGCAGGTTCTCTTCTGTCCAGGTCCTGGTTCTTCTTAGTGGTTCTTCTGGGTTCAACTGGACTGGTTTAGCTCTTTTAAATACGTTTGGTCTCTCATCCAACAGACTCCTTCAGTTCTAATGACTGGTGGGGCAAAGTGGACTGATAAACCTTATAAAGGTTCTGCAAACATACACACACGCTGACCTTTTATATTTACCTGTTTTAAGGTCATGTGATGTGTGCAGAAATGAGTTTGGAAATGAAAGATGATCTCTCCAAGGTCCTGATATGATTGAATGTAGATGAAGTTCCTTCTGCTGTAGACTGATGTGTCCTCTGGTCTTTTGTTGTCTCCTGCAGCCCAACACTTCCACAGACATGAGGAGCCCCCCAGGCCTGCTTCTCTGAGCACCTGAGGTCAGAGGTCAACGGTTTACTGGGGCAGTCATGGCTGACAGGGAGGGGCTGACTGTCGCCCCGGGCCAGGTTTACATCGAGGTGGAATATGATTATGAGTACAAGGCCAAAGACAAGACGGTGACCATCCGCCAGGGAGAGTGCTACCTGCTCGTGAAGAAGACCAATGAGGACTGGTGGCAGGTGAGGAAGGAGGAGGGCACCAAGGCCTTTTACGTCCCAGCCCAGTACGTCAGGGAGGTGCGCAGGGCGCTCATGCCGCCCCAGAAGCCCGCAGTGAGGGCCAAGCCCACGGTTCTGGACATCTGCCGGGTGTCCAATGAAAACCTCAATAGGCCTCAGCCAGAGATGACCAGCTTTGGGCGTCCGTCGCCCTCCTCCACGCCATCACCCTCCTCCGACCGGGTCACCCCGCCGGTTCTGCCAAAGGATGCAAACCAAAACCTGGGGAGTCCACATCACTGCAAGGTGGTAGCTGAACTGGTACTTCTTCACAATAACAACAACCATCACCATGGCAACAATTCCACATTGCCGCGGACGCGGGCAGACTCGCCTCCCCACAACCACAACAAAAGTCCGGACAGTGAAAAAATGTCCCCTCCGAGCGAACTGCCGGGAGGACTGGACAAGCTCCGCAACGACTCGGAGTCTGGAGACGAGCTGAGCAGCAGCTCCACAGAACACATGCAGGTGAGGGGGCGGGGCTTTAAGGGCTGCACAATATTGACAAAAATGACATGACACCACTAAGACCGACATAATACAATACAGACATCCTGTTGTCCTCAGTCGGACACAGTCCTCAGGACAAACACATATTCTACAGCTGAACTTCACATAAAACTAACACGATGCAAAGTGGAATCCTTTGTCCTGGTTGTGACTTGTATGGTCACATGACCAACGGCCGTGGTTTCCTGTGGCGTGCTAAAGGATGCCGGTGCTTGTGTAGAATGATGACAGTGGTTGTGCCGCCCTGTTCTGTTCCCTTCGCTCTGAGTTATTTGCCACTCTGCTCTCATCTCACACGTCCTGGGCCCGTCCCTCTGGACGTTCGGTCACATCGGATGCTGTGAGAGTTCCTGCTTTTCAGACTCTGTCTCCTGCAGAGCTGCACTCATCCATCATTCCACCTCTACTGTTTTTTGCCTCATTTGCCAGATCCGTGGGAAGCAGCAACAGTTGCAGGTGCTTATTAAAATCCTGCGCTGTTGCTCTTCAAGCATAATTCGTGTGGCTTGGACAGATGTCCGTTTTTGGGTGGTGCGGGTGCTGTAGAGGGTCATTAAAGACTAAATGGTCTGTTCACAGCTACGGTGTTAAATGAGCCGTCCTCTGGTCCACGGTCCTGTGGTAAATGCAATACAAGGAAATGCCATCACAACTGTAGGATAGGGTTCCTGCCAAAAACAAATGAGCAGTTTTCCACTCATGGAAAATTAGAGAAAAAGTAAAAAGTCCCGAGAAGTGTTGTATTATTCTGGAAATGTACAGTCTTTCAACATTCCCTTACTTTCCTTTAACTGAGATTGAACTGGAAGGATAGTTTTCAAAGCTCCCCACACTACAGTCCCTCTGAAAGGCCTAAGTCACAGGTGTCAAACATGCGGCCCGTGGGCCAAAGCCGGGCCGCCAAAGGGTCCAATCCGGCCCGTGGGATGAATTTGTGAAATGCAAAAATTACACTGAAAATATTATCAATCAAGGATGTTAAAATCACTTTAGTTCCGGTTCCACATACAGACCAAAATGATCTAAAGTGAAATACTGTCATAATAACCTCGACATAATGACCACTCCAAATTGTTTTAGTGTAAAAAAAAAAGACAGTTACATGACAATGTTTACATTTACAAACTATACTTTCACAAAAAATGTAAATAAGCTGAACACATATGAACACCCTGAAATGTCTGAAGAGAATTAAGTGTAATTTTAACATCATTTTGTTAAAGTTGCTCAAGTTAATGCTCATGTTTGTGCAGGTTTTGTTCTTGTTAGTGCTTAATTTGATCATATTTGTTGGGTTTTTGGTTGTTTTTTATTTTTGTTTGTTTATTTCTGTCAATTGTGTTCATGTTTCTCAAAATTACTAACTGTTTTGTGTGTTAGATTTTTAGATCCACTGTTGATCTACAAATCTACAAACTGAGGCATAAAATTCCATTTATATTTCTTTGTTTGTTCATGATTCATGTTTTTCACCTTTTTTTTAAAGTATAGTTTGTAGGTGTGAACATTTTCATCATGTAATTTAACGTCTTTCACTCTAAAACATAGAGAAAAGTTTGGAGTTGACATTATTTACAGGTTGTTACTCTATTTTTATTCTATATTCTTTTATATTCTGGTCTTGACATCATATTGGGCTGTATGTGGAACCTGAACTAAAATGAGTTGGACATGTCTGGCCCAGGTCATGCTCCTGGTTGTGGTTATGAAATGCATTATAATTCAGCGGTCAAAACTCCAAAGTGGCCAAAAAAGTCACGTCCTCATTGAATGTAAATATTAGTCGCTGCAGACTGGTAACTGTTGTAGACAGCAGATTCATGGCGCTGCCTTCCCAAGGTGTTGAGTGATTGGTCGGACATGTCTGAGTGGTGAGTCTGCTGTGCTTGCTGTGTTGTCTTTGTTTGCAGAGATTGTGATTTGCCTGGATTTGTCAATGCTTTGAAATGTTGGATGAATGTGGTTCTTTGTTGAAGGTTCCCCCTAATGTTAAAGGAGTGACAGCTGATTATCCTACCAACATGCATTCTAACCTTTAGGGATGTACCGATCCATGGACTCCTTTGGCGACCTGTTGGTGAATGCGGTGACTTTCACAGACGGCCGTGGCTGATTCATACGTTTTTTAAAAAACCTTCTGTCAGACGACGGCTCAGCCACAGCAGCTGACTCCGTTTAGTTGTTTGAGCGGTTCAACATGTGAGCTAATGACTGTTAAAGTGTCTTCCAGTGTTCTGCGCCGAACTCTGTGTCTCTGATGAGAGTGCACAGTAACCTAAGTAAATGTAGGTCAAGTTCATTGACGTAAACTGTGACTTTAACCCACTAACGGTTCGTGACAAAACAACATGAGAACACTGGAGTGAGCATCAGCTGTTGGCCAGATTGCTCTTGTTGCTATCAGTTCAAAATAGGTGCAACCTTCCTAAGTTTGTGCTATTCACTTAACTTTAGCCGTTATTTGCCATTAAGCAAAATAATATGCATTATTCTATGATAGTTTTGTTATAATCCCTAAGCATGTTTGACATAATTTCATAGACAACTTATGGCCAAAAGCTGTGCGTCTTTTAAATGAAACTCATTAGTGTACTGTTTGATGTCATTCTGTTCTGCTATAATATCTGTATCATCACTGAAAATGACACGTTTCTGTAGGGATTTTGTACTTTTTAAGATTAGGCCAAGCTTCAAGTAACTTAATTCCAGAGCGGTTTTGCACAGGTGCTGCTACTGCGTCCTGTGCCTGACATCACCAAAGATGAGTGTGATTGGTTTTAAGATGTAAAAACCAGCTGGACAACACAGAGGGTTTTTTCTGTATTCTGGGATGGTCGTGGATGATGCCAGGCCACTGCCGTGCCGGTATTGGCCAGTGTACAGCTCACTGTGAGATTATTTTACCAAAAAAATGAAGGATTTTGTTTCTGCTAGACTTTGGAATTGCTTCAGGTCCCTGAATGTTTCACGCAGCATCACACCTCACACTTCCTCCTCTCCCACCCTGAGCCTTGGACAACAGGCCAGCATTGGTCCACCGCAGGAACTGCTTCGTCCCCCTGTGTCTGTAGAGCTAGATCAAAGTACAAGACAGAGGAATGATCCAGGCAGTGGGAGTAAGTGCCATTTTTTGGAGGGTGGGGGTGGGGGTGGGGGTGTTGTATCCAGGCAGGGTCATCTTGTTTGAAGGCTCCAAATGGTGCTTGTGTTCTTTGTTCCACAGGCTGCAGCAGCCTCCTCCACCAAGGAGCAAACAAAGGGAGACGGTGTGAATGGAAAGTAGGTCATATCAGCCGTGGATCAGTCTGTAGTCCCCGGTCGCCTGCCATAGGGGACCGCAGTGTGAGTGAGAATGGCATGTGTGATGTGCCATGTCAAGTAAAGGAAAAGTGTGGATCGGGAGAAAGTGAAGTCTTAACACAATTTAAAAGACCGGTCGTCCAGATGGCTAAAAGGTCTGGGGCTCTGAGCACACACCCACACCCAGTCGTCAAAGACAGCAGAAGGGGTTTCCTTCACCGACCGTTTTGAATGAATTTCATGCCTGTCCAATCACAGGGGCCGAACGAACAGTCGGTTCACTGTCAGCTCTGCGCGTTTGCATGGGCAGTGTTTTTGACAGACTGCAGAGGTGCTCACAGGGAGGACAAGGAGCAGACAGGAATCAGCCCCAAGCTCTGTCTCTGGTCAGTGGGACAGGTGGAACCCAGGGTCTCATGTTACTTCGTCCTCTTTGACCAGTGAATGATCCGCCGAAACGCCGCTTCTTTTACCTCACAGGCGTCCACTGCTTCCTGCCAGCGCTCACGTTTGGACTGGACCCCCAGGAGAGACGGACAGAGACGGAAAAACGCAGCAGTTTTAAAGGCTTTTACCTCCTCATCCCACCGTCTGAACGTGGGCCACTGCCATTCATGACTGCTTTGGTCTGTTTATGGTCTGAAGGTTCATGGTATGGAAATGTTACCTCATTATAGCTCACTTTGAGTGGGCAGCAGGGGTTTGAAACAGTTTGGGATGGACACTGACTAATGTTAGACCACCTCCTGTATGAACAAATGTAGTCATGCTTCTGTTGTCTCCTTTGGAGAACCAGAGGACACATACACAGCACTGGCCAAAAAAGTTACCCTCTGGATTTAAAGGGTTCCTGTAGTGAATTTTCATTGCTAGCTGTCTGAAACGATCACGTATAATCCCATCAGGTAACTTCTGCTCTGTCCCGTTGTCCAGCACTGTCCCGTTGTCCAGCACTAAGTCACTGCTCCGTCACTCAGACATGGTCACAGACATGTTTCACGGGCTGTTCCAGCACCACTGCTGACCCAGACCGGTTGTATTGTCCCATTACCTGGGCTGAGATGGACTGGTTCCTGACGCCGTGCAGCAGACACCGGTCTAAGAAGACACATGACCGCCCAGTGCTGGGTCATGTCTGTTGGACAGTGGTGGAATGCTAAGCTTACAGATGCACAAACCACACATGTGAACGTGTCCTTTCCACTTCATCTGCTCACTGACTGCTGCGTGTTTGCTAGTACTCCGTTACTCAGAATCAACGACAGGTACGTCACTGACGACCGCCAACGGCTGCTCCCCATTGGTTCTGCCTCGGCGCCTAATTCACATAATAAAAAGGTCCAGTGTGGTGCATTTATGCAGATTTATTTTGACTGAATTTGCGCCTCTCTTGCTGATAAGTGATGCACAAAGCACAATTAGTGTGGTAAACATGACCAGTACAAGTTCACTTTAACTCGGCAAATAGCTCCGGTCCTCCCATTGACTAATTACTGCAGTGTATGTACATTAATATGTTACAGCTGCATCAAGGTCTTTAACCCTTTAACTGATGCAGTTGCTTCTCATTTCTGAAACAACCATCAGTTTGATAGAAGCACAAATATTGGCCTGTTTTTCAATGGGAAAAGGTCATGTGGTCTGATGAGGCCAGACTGACCCTGTTCCAGAGTGATGGACACTTCAGGGTGAGAAAAGAAGCAGATGAAGTGATTACCCATCATGCCTAGTGCCTGCCGTACAAGGCTGTGGGGGCAGTGTTATGATCCAGGGTTGGTTCAGTCGGTCAGGTCTAGGCTCACAACCTTACATGTCCAAAAAGTGATAGATGTAAATGTTGTGTATGTAATCTTTATGGGGATGTGGACGGGTGGACGGATGGTGTCATTTGGACAACAGGTTTTGGTACCGACCTTGTACAGATACTCAAGTGACGCTGTATGTTAGCTCATGTGTTGACTCAGCTCAGATGCCTCTTCTGTTCTCCTGTCTTCTCTGAACACCTCTTAAACTGAAAGGAGGCACACTGTTCAGATTTTTCATTTTTGGGAGTTTCTGTCACAGGAAATTTAATTACTTAAGCAGGACGTGTGCTTTTATTTCCCTGAAGAAGTAAGATGTTTCCGCAAAGTAGGCTACAACTGCCGATTTTCATCAAAGCTGCAGAGTTCCCTCCCAAATCCCATCATCTGCCGTCAGATTAAACAAACCTTGTGTCTTAGATGCTACCACCTGTAAATACTTTAGCATTTTGGCTTAAAATATCATGCAACATTATTATTACTATTGTTATTTGAAAAACCTCTGTAAAAACGGTACATTATTTCTCACAAAAAAGAAACAAAAAGATGCAAAAGGTAGTACATTAGAAAGACCTGCCATGACATTCAGGTTCCTCTAGTGTTCCTCATTCCTTGCCTTTTTTTTGTTGTTAATTAAACCTTGAAATCAGTTACTTTCAATGTACTTCACACGAACTCGTATCATCTTTTCCCAACAACACAAGTGAGATGCAGAGTGAGTGGATGGATGTGTTTGAGGTCTGGTGCTGGTGTGCCAGCTGGCCACCTCTAATTAATTAGATTTGATCTCTTAACATCTCTGTCTCTTCACGCTTTCATATATAATTTGCTTCTGTCTGGGGCTGATGGCGTACTCCTTCACACCTGCCAGAAATATGAGCGACGGCCCGTCATGGGCCATCCTCCTGAATCCTATTTGCTCCTCCTCCTCCCGAAAAGCTCCTATGCTCTTAAGGGATTGACCAAATAAACCTCTTTTTCCACTGAAGAATGTGGCGAAGCATGTGAGTTAAAGCTGTTTTCATGTAGATATATTGGCCCTGTCGTCACTGGCTGTTTTGTTTTTAAAGTTCTGCTGAACCAGGACCACACAGTCTCAAACTACCACAAACTACCACAAGGAAAGTTATTTTGACTGAGGTTATTTCTGAAGACTTTTACTCATATCTCCTTTTCTGATGTTTTCTAACCCCATACACAGCGGCTTAATGAGCACTGTGGGATAGTGTACGAGGCCAGATTGTTGTTTTCCTCCTCAGATGTATCACAGTGGGGGGGTGGACGGCTGACGCGGTGGCCCTGGACATGTTTGTGTCTGTGGCTTTGCAGTGCGGAGCGGGGGGGGCACTCACTGTCTGATTAGAGCGACGTCCGACCTTGAGATCCAGCGCCCGCCTTCACACTGTCGTCCAATCACACCCATACACACCGTGGCCAACTGGTGGGCCCCCTGTTTCTCAATTCTTGACTTAGTTGTTAAGTAACTGCACTAGATGTCACTAATAACACCAGTAATTCCTGGAGATTACAAGCTGGATCAGTCACTCCTGAAAATAAGCCGTCCTCCAGTCTTGCATGTCTTGTCTCGTAGACAGCTCCCTAAATGCGCGGTGTACGGACGCCACAATGACATAAGTGGCTTTTAAATGTACACAAAGGAATCTGAGGGTTTAGGAATAAAAGGAAACAGCTGAGCCCAGTTTAGAGTCAGTCTGTCTTAGTCTGCTGTGTGGTCCACTAAGGACCGGTACTTTTAACAGTCTGCTATTTTATTGTAGCATTTCCATTTTTGCAGCTTCATACTTCAACTCCTCTACGTGTCAGAGACAAATATTGTACTTTTATTCCACTGCATTTATAGATAGATCCACCCATCCATCGTGCAGAGCCCTCAGGAAATTGAGGTTCCAATATCAACACAACACCGAATATACGCACAAGAAAATAACAAAACAATAACTATAAAAAACAGTAGTGGAAAAAAATTGCAATTGCACATTGGAAATTACTAGTAGAAACAATTGGCAAAGTAGTAATAATGATAAGTACCTTATTATGTTATAATATTATAATATCATATTATAGTATGCACTATATATGTATATATATATGTTTAATAATCACAGAATAAAAGTTATAACAAAGTACTAACAGTAATAGTAGTCCTTACAATGATATATAAGTAATATAAGTATGTAATAATAATAATAATAATACTGATAATAATACTAATACTAATACTAATAATAATAGTAATGTGTCTTGTCTGATGTGAAGTACGGCCGGTCTTCAGTTCTTGTAGCTTGAAAATTACTTTTTAATCCAAAATTGACACACAAAAAATCCAGATAGAATTCTTTATTCATATTGCTCAGCTCTAAAACATGGATCACATGATACTCTGAGTTTTCCTTCTTTATAAACTAAATAAACTGTAAAAAGCCCAAACATTGTCTGAAAGCCATGTTTTCTGATTTCATGAAAAGTTGACTTTGTAGAGCTTTGTGGTTCTCCAGTACAGCGACACTTGAATCACATGATGAATTTGGTGTATTTCTGTAGGTTAAACTACATGGAACTGTGTAAAGTGATTTAAATGAGCCCAGGACTTAAAAGTGATCAGGTGTAACCCACAGACGTATACCTGTCTTTTTACTGGACGACCACTGCATTGACTTGAATGGGACACTTTACAGAACAGGTAACAAACGCAGACATGTAGAGCGGCTCCATAACATGACAGTTATCCATATCGGTTATCTGTGGAGGTACCGTGCAGAGTTTTTCTGTTAGCTGGTGTGTGTTTGCAGGAGTCGCTCAGTGTCAGATACAGACTGGTCCAAAAACGTTCTGACATTAACACCACCACATCTGATTGACAGGGATGATTTCCCTGTACTAACATTGTGTTACACTGTAAAATACCTTGGTTACAGGTGTGAATGGACCAGTAGGAAAGTTTTGACAGAGCTGAAGAGTAGGTCCTGGATTGTGAGCTGGTGCAGACCTTCTTGTTTTTGGCTCTAGTGAAACGGGGCCAAAGTGCATGCCTCCTGCTGAAGGACCTGTGGTACAGCCGGTCACTGACATACAGCATTGTATGTTCAGTTGAGCCTGTGAACCTCGGCCACAGCGAGGTGAACGGGGGTCAGAGGTCATCATTAAAGACGGAGGAGAGACACAAAGGTATGTTTTTCATGGAGGGATCTGGCAGCCATCCATTCAGTGGTCGCCATTTCAACAGTTCCAGCTGCACCTCTCCTATAGAAGCCTTGACCGGGTTTAGTCCCAGTGAATGTACTCACTATCAGTGTTTTGTCAATATCTTCATGGGTCAAAAGGCTGTGTCATCACCAAGTGGTGGCAGTTAAAAGCAGTGGAGTGGAGGTGGGGGTGTAAGCACTGACCTAGAGGCTGAAATATTTATGATAGAGACAGCTGAACGCCCCGCGCTGTTTGTAGCAATATGGGTGGATGGATAAACGAATGCAAAGATGGAGGGATGAAGGATGGAAGGAGAGAAGCTGTAGAGATCTGTTCTTTAAGCATTCATAATTTATCACAACGCACTCTGCCATGGAAGCTCTAACCCCCACATCAACTGGCCTCTTTTCTCACTGAGATGCCAGTGGACTTAAGGAGGATGCTCCCGCTAAGTCTACCTGTCAGCCACTCCCTAGGCATGTGAGGCTGCCGCCGTGGTCTGTACACCCACCCACCCACGCCAACCCACTCAGATGTACAAACCTCCTGGTCATTCATGCAATGTGAAAACACAAACATCAACATAAACAAACAGAACCGCCTCACAACCCTCTTAACTATTTTATTTTGCCTCTGTCTATTTTTCCTCTTCAGTTATTCACACACTTTTTTTCTCAGACAAATCACTGACACACACAGTCACACACACAATCAGTGGGAGTGACGACCTTGAGACCTGTTGATGTTGTTTGCTGCGGCCGTGCTCTGAATACATAAGAGGCCATGTGGGACTCCCGGCGAAAAATGGGCCGGTTGACATGCCGTTTGTAAAAATGGATGGAAAATGTGCAGAAGGGCTGGCGATGCACTTGAAGGGAGACACCAGCATGAATATGTATTGTATGCTAATGCCGGACGCCGAGGCTGTTGACTCAAGCTGTTGATGAAAGCCGAGGACACGTTTCCCCATCGCCGCTCTCCGAAGGAAGTCCTATCGACAAAGCCATTGTCTAATGTGAAGGCAGCCACGTCCTGGGCCGCTGGGCCGGCGTGGTGACAGGTGGCAGATATCGGTGACAGCGGCCAAGGTGACACTGCTCGGTGGTCTCTGTGGACCCGCAGGGCAGCTCATTTTACCACCGTCTTGACCTTTTGCGGTTCGACACAGTGAGGCTAGATTAAAGGGTCCTGAAGTCAATGTTTCCTCTTTTAATTTGGAAGTCTCGGAGCTAGACCGTCTTCCCACTGGCTTTGCCTCATGTTCCTGTACATGTCTGCTGCTGGTGCATTTCCACGTCTGGATTAGAGCGGCAAGAACCAATCGATTAGTGGAGAGAAATAAAATATTCAGCAGTGTTTCAGTCAATCTTCAGGTGAAAATGACAACATTTGCTCGTAAAATGAGAGTCAGTGAAACATCTTTAGGTTTTAGACTGTTGATTATTCTAAAAAAAAAAAAAGTATTCAAATCATGTTATTTCGTGCTGTACAAGGAGCTGTTTTCACTATTTGAATGACTTTGTAGAGAGTAAATGATTACTCAAGAAAATAATTAGCAAATAATTCAATAATTGAACTAGGTGTTATGGAGGCAGTGGCTCTAGTCTGGTTTTAATCACATTGTAAAATTGCTGAGTCCAGATAACAGAAATTAAAATACATGAATGTTAATCAATTTGTTTCATACTGGCTGATATAATTCTCTGCCTGATTAATAATTTTCTTAAATACACATTTAATAGTATCGAAGAAAGACAAATCTATTAAGCAAATAGAGAACTGCTGCAATAAAATGGAACTTTAAAATGTTTTGCCACAGAAAAGCACCTGTTCAAACGGTCCACAAAAGCAGATATTGAAATGCTCTGCCTTTTTTTTATCACCTTTACAGCCATTATAATGATTCTGAAATACATTTAAAACCTGAATTTTCAGATTTTGTGGTAAAAAAAAAAATGCAGGTGTGCACAGCCTTATTTAGTTTCCAGTGGTGGTAAAGGTTTTTAAAGGTTCTTACTGACATCCTCACACTCCTCAACCTGAACCACCTCCAGATTCATGCCCAGCTTCTTTTCTTGACATTTGACCCTGACTTGAGTTTTCAGCTGCGTGGGTTTTTTTTTTCTTGTTTTGCCCATTTCATGCATCAAGACTTAACACATTTGCAGTGACTCAACTGCAGAAAAGATAGTTTTGGTGAAAATTACCGTCATTGTGAGGTAATTTTTTTTCTATGATAATGATCCACCATAATACGGTGATTCACTTTTTGTTTCCAAGAACTTTCTGCGTAGGACTTGAAAATGTAAGCCGCGTTTCATTACTCATTTACTTCAGAATCTGTAAAAGTAGCCTGAGAGTAAGTAGCACTCACGTGTTCCCTGTTCATCTGTATGTATGAGCTGCTGTTAACAGGTCCTGTGATGAGACGGCGTCGGCAGATCACTGTGTAAATCTCGATGCCGCTGCTTCGCTCAGCTCTAATAGTGGAGAGGCAGAGGGGCTCTTTGACGACGCCTCTCAAACGCTCCCATCTCAACAGCGTGAGAGGAAAGAGTAGTCTGCGGCTGAAAGGAGCGAATAAGGAGAAGAGCGGGGTGTGTTTGTGCGCGCACGCCGTCGATTGTGCACGTTTGTGGCCTATCTGCGCGGTGTGTACATGTGATTTCCAGTGTTCACGTGTGGACAGCCATTCGAGCGCTGTGTGAGAGTGCAATCAGATTTCAATCTTTTCCCTCTATACGGCTGAGCTGCCGCGGCGGAGGTGCCCCATGGGGAAATGTAATTATACCCTGCTGGCCACAGAGTACTGGCTTCAGTGGCCGATCTGTCTCTGGAGAGACAGCGGCTAGAGGGCCCCTTCTCGCCTGCAATATCAAACAGCAGACATGTCACCGAAGCCCCCCATATCTCTGCATTTTGCATTAAATCCTTGCTCAAATCTCCTTCCCTAATCAGCGTTTAGATCCCGGGGTTATCAGCGGCCTTTTGCCACAGTTTTGTTACAGTTGTGAATAATTTATGGCAGAATTAACTGCAGTCGCTAAGAGCAGTGATTGGGAGATTTTGGACCAATGCCAGTAGTCAAGTTCTGAGATGCTTTTCTTAATAAGTAAAACCTCATCACTGCAGTTGTAATTAATTCCATAATTAGATTTCATCTGCATATTTTTGTCTTCCCGTCTCTTACAGACGTGGGGAGTTTGGATCGATTCCTGGGCTCAGTCTCCTCGTGCAACATCTCTGCGACCGTGTGTCGCTGAGGTGGTGTCCATTAGAACGGCAAAACAAACAAACAGACACACCCCACTCTCCTGGATTTAGGCAAACAATCAATGAGAACACTCGGATAACAGCAGTCTAAGTGGTCCATTGATGTTCCGATTAAATGAATACAGGATGGAGTGGTGATGGATGGGACCTGAGACGGTCGGAAACACAAAATCAGGTAAAATAAATTACATCCGTTTTCTATTCTGCATAGGACTGGACAATATTGATGAATGAAAACTCATATCTCTGCGTATTTGACTGATTGTTGATGTATGCTTTATATCTCCATAGGTATATCAAACAATCAATCAATCAATCAATCAGTCATTGAACTACAGTTCTCTGATGAGCCTTTCCATATAGATCTGAATAAACCAGACTGTTAAACCAACGTACACACACCAACAGAATCCTCCAGGAGGAAACACTTTACTCCTTACACTTTTGTTAATCATCAGAAGGTCTGAGATACAAAGGAAATGAATGTATACACTGTTAAAAATAAACCTACAGTATCTGAAACAGACTCCATTTGGGCTACAGGTTAAAAATATAGTGCAAATGTAAACCGTAAACATCACACCTGCAGCTTTAGGCCACCGTTAAAATGGTTGTTTTAGCAAAGTTGCATACACAGGCATTTATGAGTATCAAGATGTGTATAAACAGAATATTCAGAAAATATGTCAACAGTGTTGAACATTAATAATTAAAAGAATTTAAAATGTGAATATTATAGATGCTGTGCTAACATGAAAAAAGTGCAAGTCCGAGTCAAATTCTGGGATGTTCTGAAGAGAGATTTTGGATGACATACTATATATTATGTCTGTCAACCCCAGAAAGTTCAACATGCACTAAATGTAAATAGAGGTCACATTCAATACTGATGTTTGCCTGTAGAAACCATTTAGCTCTGATGTTTGTGTGTGTTTTAATACTTTGCACTCATTCCCTGCATTTTTCAGTTGTACCTTAATAAAGAAACTGAGAAATAAACATGTAAATGTAGTCAAATGTGGCAAAGAACAAAAGTTAAGGTGGTCTAAGACTTCTGCACTGTACTGTGCGTGTTATAAAAACGTACATAACGTATGTAAGTAAGAAACACAACAGGCCAATAATGACTTGTCCCTTCCATGTTTTTCATTAAACTAACAAGTTAAACTGATTTGTAAATATACTGACGATGCTCAAACTAGTTTTTTAGTTGTCATGACTGTTTGCTGTCAGTAAAGCATGTAAAGACAGTAAAGAATTAATATTAATAGATTTAAATACACTGTATTCCCTAACAAGCAATCCAGGATGCAACAGTCACCTCTTGAAAAATTAATGTTAAAAAAAAATAAAGAGGCTCGAAAATATTGTGACAATGTTATGCCTGATGTTATGAAGCGTGTTCAGTGTACTGCCTTGTTCTTATTATGCAACTACGCTCATTAAAAATACAGGAAGAATACTGATGGTCTTTTCAAGCTTTTAAGCCAATAAACAGATTACATGGTGAGTTAGAAAGAAAGGAATTTAAAGGAAAGAAGTGAAATTATGAGACAAGTTCTGCAGCAGTGAGCAGGACTGTAAATACTGAGTGGCAAGGTGAAAATGTGACTGTGTGAATGTCAGTGTGACTCCGTTTCATCATGTCGTACCTAGTCATGGTAACTTACAAGTACAGCCATGCCAGAGCACTTCTGTCTTCTTCATTTCCCTGATTTGCTACACTCCAACTCTACCTTAATCTCCATTTCTTTGTTCGTCACCCTCTTCCTGTCCCCAACGTAGTCCCAACTCCAACCACTCGCCCCCTCCGTACCCGCCCCCCCCCTTCGCCCACATGCCTCTCCCTCAGGGTGTAGCAGCCATTGTGTTGCCTAATAAGGTTTATGGAATTACAGATCTCTGAAATTGGATTTTCTCACTCCACCAAAGCAGTGGGATTATGGGTTTAAGGCTGGGTGCATCGGGCCACAACTGACCTGTGACTGAACTAGTGTTTTTGCTGTGCCCCCTCGAGGTGGGCACATCAACAGATGGAACGCAGCAAGAGCTCTGAGGAAGGACAGACAGACAGGTAGACAGACCGACTGACAGACAGGTAGACAGACCGACTGACAGGTAGACAGACACACAGACCGACAGGTAGACAGACACACAGACAGACAGGTAGACAGACCGACTGACAGGTAGACAGACAGACCGACTGACAGGTAGACAGACAGACCGACTGACAGGTAGACAGACACACAGACCGACAGGTAGACAGACACACAGACCGACAGGTAGACAGACAGACATTCTAACTGATCCTTGTCTGTCTGTGTGTACCTGTCTGTCTGTCTGTCTGTGTGTACCTGTCTGTCTGTGTGTACCTGTCTGTCTGTCTGTACCTGTCTGTCTGTCTGTCTGTGTGTACCTGTCTGTGTGTACCTGTCTGTCTGTCTGTCTGTCTGTCTGTACCTGTCTGTCTGTCTGTCTGTGTGTACCTGTCTGTGTGTCTGTGTGTACCTGTCTGTCTGTCTGTCTGTCTGTCTGTCTGTGTGTACTTGTCAATTAAATTGATTCTGACTCCAGCAGCTTTTGGCTCCTACGTCTGGATTTCTGTTTTTCTCATGTCGACCACTCTCACTCACACACACTCCTCCTCTGTCTGTCCTCCCAACTTTGACTGTGTTTGATCTAATACTAATCTAATGAATCTTTTGATCTCCCCCGCCCGGCGCCCAGACACAGCCCAGATTTCTTGCGTCCAAAGTAGCTCAATTCGTTCTAATCTTTAAAACCTGGCCTCTGGTGAAGCAACTGATTCCCAGTGATGTCGAGAGATCTCAAGTGTCTACCCATCCTTATGTCTAATGAAGTGTGGGATTCCTGCGCTAACCTTGAGCTGGCTCATCACCAGTCCAGACCAATCCACCTGTTATTGTTCCAATGCAATAAAGCATTAAGTACAACAGTCATGGAGGAGGAGGAGTGGGAGGAGGAGACCAAAGTGAGGAATGAAGGGAGAAAGCAGCAGAGACAGATGGCAACATTGAGACGTGGGCAATAAGGTGGAATTCATTAGGAGTGGTCCACGGCAGAGGGTTAGTGAACTCCTAATTGGGAAAGAGACAGGACTGTGAATGAGGGATCAATAGGGGCAGAGCCAGGGGCTTCAGCCCAATGAAATCAATGTCTTTTCTACCCGACGAGTAGACTGCAGCAAATCAAAGAAAACACGCCCTGGGGCTGTTGCTCATTTACCCTCACGGTCAAAGTTGATCAGGATCAGCCCTGGATCCCACCGACGGCTCATTGCAGCTCATCACAGTCAGAAAAGGATAGAGGTGCTTTTATTTATGAAGGTGAGCGTTTGATCGAGTCCCTGGAACGCTTGAAAATGACACTTTTGGTGTTACCCTGCCAAGAACAGGAGATTATTGTAACTAATAAAACATGATTCATTAACACCAGCGTACTTTATGGAAAGGAATATTAAATGAACCCCTGGCGTATTTTTACTCCAGCGCTAAAATTAGTCCCTTTTCTCCTCTGCTCTTCCTCCTCTTCATCTTCTTCGCAGCCTGGATAATAGCCATCTTTGTGCCCCGTCACTTTTTGATGTATCATCCTCTTATTCACATCAAGGACAAGGCCAGGTGTCGCATTTTCTCTCAGTTGTCATGCTTGTCACACTGCCTTGTCACCCACAGCCTGTTCCAATCCCCCCTTATCCCCCCCCTCCCCCCCTTATTTATATTAAATCTGTCACTCTTTTATTTTCGCCAGAGAAAAGGAAAGTAAATCACTTTTGCCATTTGCAGCCTGCGGTGTCTGCTGAATGCTGCAAGTTTATGTGGATGTCATCTTTGGCCAAATAAAGACCTGTCTCCATAAATGATATCTCTGACATTTTGTATTGTCGTAGCACAGCTGAGAGCCTCCTCCACGTGCGCTTGTCCTTCAAATGCCAGCCATGTTAAGCTATTAAGGAATACCGTGAGAAGCAAGTCTGAGAAGAGACCTAAGGCTTTTTTGTTGCTCCAGATGGACAGACAGACAAACGGACAGACAGACAGGCACAGGTGTCCAGCCTCACCTCTCTTTGATGCCCATGAGTGGCTGGCAGAGCCGGCTCAGGCAGAGAGCAGCTGGGGTCACAGACGTGCCTTGGCAACCAGATTTATGTGGGTTCTCAAGCGTATTCTTAGCCGACCAAAGACTGCGTTTCACATGCCAAATGGGCACATGTGTTTGTGCATCTCCACATCATTCTGTGCAAAGCATTTCACCAAAGAACACATATGAAACATTAGAGTCTCCGTGAGTAAAGGCAGATTAAGTCCAAGGTTTCACAGTGTGGTCATGGAGATGTCAAAGCCGCATTTTGGACACGGACGCCTGTCCAGTAAAAACTCAGATCAGAAAACTCTGCTGCTGTCAACGTGTCTTCACAGGCAGATGTAGGACCAGCCTTTGTAGCTTAAAAGATCACAACTCCAAGCTTTAACAGATACGGAGACAGTGTTTGATAGCAGCTTGATGGAGAGCTGGGTGAAAACTGCTGTAATTCTCTAGCTCAGCTTCTTCTGACATCCAGTGTAAAGCAGCCGAAGGATTGAGTCGTCTGCCCGACTCCAAGTGAGTAGGGCTCACATAGTATTACAAACAAAAACTACTTATCACTATCACTAAAAATGTCCTGAAGGGCAGGAGATAATCATGTTAAAAATGAAACCCTTTTTATATTCTCTTTCAGACAGACGTCTAATTACACGCTCTCCTCTGAATAACTGTCTCCTTCTTTAGGCTTCTGAGCATCAGTCAAGGTTTTGTAACTATGTGCGGACACAGGTGATGTGGAACCAGGAGGTCTAACATGTCGTATAGAGAGTTTTCATCTAAAACAGATGCGTCCCCATTCTGGGAGGACTGTGGTTCATGGCATCTGTTTGGGAGGACAGACATGCTACAGACCAACATCACACATGGATAAACCATAGAAACACAAACCAGAGTGATGACCCTACTACAGCTGGGCTCTGTCTGTGGACATCTGCATATGTTCCAAGTATTTATCCAGTCTGTACTGTGCCTTTGCTTACAGAACTTGGCAGTCAGAGGCTGCTGTCTGTGGGAGAGGAGAATACCAGGAACGTCTTATTTATTAAAGAAGGTAAGACTGCTCACCTCATATTCACTCACAGTGAAGTCTCCTCCTGCCCTCTCTCCTTCTCTCTAACTCTCTTTCACACATACAGAGCTGACCTGTACGTGTGTGTGTTGCTGCAGGTTTTGTGCTGTTGCCACCGTTACTCTAGGTTTGTATATTTACTATGCGTGTGTTTACAGGTGTGGGTCATGACATTGTCTGCATGATGTGACTAAAGTGTAACCACCGTGCCTGACTGTGCAAGATATTAGTCTGATTTATCCATTTTTTTGCCTCTTTGGGTATCATTACTTTCGCCTTTACAAAACTAAGCCAGGCTCTGATTATTGTTCCTGTTGCCATGGATTCTACAAACCTCGGAGGAAACAAACAGCACAGCAGGCTACTGTTACCGTCAACATTTTATTTACTGTAGGGGATGGATTTGTCACCTCTGGAGGCGAGTCTCACATCACGCTGCTTTTCTGAGTATCAAAATCAGCATCACCTCATTTCATCTGCCAGAGAGTGATTAGCATTTCAGTTCACAAAAATAAGAGAGCGGTTATTGTTGCCCCCACTGAGATGGAATCCATGATCAAAGAGTACTGTGGGTGTCACACTTGTGTTGCGACTACAGCAGATACCCCATCGGTGGCCGTCAGTCCATATGGTAATTATGAAGAGATGAGGAAAGAGAGTGAAATTAAAGATGCACTGGTGAGAGTGAGGTGAGAAGGACAGAAATAGCTGTAAGAAAAGCTACAAAGGCGCACATGAGAAGCCGAAAATTCTCCCTCACACCCCATGGCTGGGGGCTGTAAACCGCACTCACCTACATAAAGAGATAACACTGGGTATGTTTAAAAGTCTCAGTCAAGTATTTCAGACCGTTGGAGAAATGTGCAGACAGTGGGTGGTGGTGTAGTCGGTGTGCCTGGAACATGCCTGTGACTCTGCTGTGATCAGAGCCATCCTGTGTGAACAGTTGGAACAGCAGCAGAAGCAGCCTTCAGCACATGTGGCCATATCATGTGCACAGCTGTGCACAGCTGACTCATAATCACTTGCAAAAACATCAATATGTATAACTGTAAGCAGCGCTTCCTTTTGATTAACAAGCGACGGACTGCAGAGGGTTTCTGATACAGCAATAATAGTTTAACCATGTTTGAAAAAAGAAATCTGCTTGGATATGTAACTTTTCTTGACAGAGATTTGAGGGAGCTGAACTTTGATTTTCCTCTTGTCCCTGTGACATAAGTGAGAGCAGACAGGTGAATGATGTGCCTTTGGTAAGCTATTCTGTTTGAGGACTGATCTCCACTTCAAAACCCCAGCGTGAGGACAGTATTCACCTCGCTCTTTCTTCCTCCTCTTCTTCTGCGCTGGCAGCAGGGGCCTTTGGCAGTGCAGAATAAAAAACCAAAAGTCTTCTCGAGAAACTCTTCAAAGGCACAATTCATCTGCTGAGTGAAGACCTCATCAGTTGAGTTTTCTTCTCTGAAACCACTGTCCCTTTCACAGAACTCTGGTTGTTTACGGACCCGGTTTGGTCATATTTTTCATCCTTTCCTTGCAGCTGGTTGCGTAAGGTACTTTTGATATGTTGTGAGTGGCGAAGGGATATTTTTTCGCAACACTTTGGTGGATTAGCCTGTTGTTGGCATTAATTTTTGCACGGACCGATTTCTCACACCATCCCTTGGGTATGTAATGCACAATGCGCAGCTATGGGAGCCTTTTCCTGACCCTCATTTTCCACATCAGCAAGATGGAAAGTGCCAGCTTGCCTCCGTGCCCCCATCTGCCTTCTGCCCAATGATTAAAAGTCAAATATTAAAGTAGTCTGTTGTGAGCTTGGCCTAATTGATTCTTTCCGCCGGGTGCACACAGAATGGGCTGACAGCAGGCGATACCAGGCTTTGTCAACATTGGGCATGCTGCCTGACGTTCAGGACGGCACCCCAAAAAAGCCCCCTGTGAGCGTGCCAACCTGCGGCACCACACACAGAGAGGCCGCTCGGCAGTCCGGCCAGGCTTTATAGTAGCGACACAGAAGTGGTTCATTCTTTTGCTGTGTGTCAGCTCCCATCGGCTGGCCGGGAAGTGGGCTCTTTTATTTGTAAGGAAGTGGTTGGCTGTGACGGAGGAAAAAAAAAAAACCCATCTGTGTATGTGTGTGCATGTCTACACTTGAAGAAAAATATGCCCACTTGCATAACCACTCAGCTAACTGACGCTATCTGGGGCGACGGCGCTGAAAAGAGGTTTCATCTGGATCCCGCAAAAGGCCCTCTTCTCTGTCAGCTCTCCTGCCGTTAAGATAATTGCTTTAATAGCTTTTAATCACAGCCGTGTTTAACAAGGAGCTTACCCAACACAGGATGATACCTCCTACGTCATCACTGCCCACACCCTGTGCAAAACCAGGGCAGCTGGTTGAGGTTGTTGTCAAAACTCCACATCATTTACTTGTAGTGTTTCACCCTCCCTTAACTACAGTGTACGTGCAATTAATTGAATCTTTATAGCTGTAAAACACTGTCCCTCTCTCCTCCTTAGACCAAGGCTGCGTATTTCTGTCTTGTCTGCATACCCTATGAATTTACACACCATTTTATGTGCATCTTGTATTGGCTTTGCTCCCCATTTATTTTTAATGCTTTTTTTTACTTCACATCAAGCAGAGCGCAACAGCGGTCCTGATGCTATACGATATTCATTAACTGCAGACATTCATCCGCAGTGCTATTCTCATGAATCTGATTGACCTTTTCATTCAGCGCAATTCACAGTAAAAGGTTATGGTTGCCTATAAATCGCCCCATGGTTAAAAAGCTGGGTTTATCTCTTGTCCTGTCTGATGCTTTATGTTCCACCTGAGCTGACAGAAAGGTGTGATGGGGTGGAGGTCAGAGGGACGCCCGACGGTGGGGTAATTCCTCTATTAGTGGAACAGGGTTGCACTCTGCGCTCTGACACAGCACTAATTACAACACGAAGGTGATGAACTTGGTTAAGGCACTAATTCATGACAGAAAATCAGGCGACCAGCATGTTGTTGTACTAAGTGCAATGATTAATGTACAAACCAAAAGAAACCATTCATTCATGTGAGCACCGTAATCACAACATTTTCCACCCGCTCCAATCCTGTGCATTCCATATTCACATTTTTTCACATCACATTTCAGTGTGACCGAACGGCAGCCTATCTGAGAAATGGAATCCCGGCTGCTGAAAGAGAAAAGGCCACTGAAAAGTAATCACAATGTCCCGTCCCCCGAGAACTGAGCTGGAGTTTCATTTCTACCTCCATCTTGTTACTTCCCTGAAATCCCATGAGGCTGCAGGGCGGGGGCGGGGGTGGGGGTCCAGAGGCTGAGACAGGGTCATGATCACAACCAGCAGAGGGGAGCCGACAGCTGGCTGCCTGTGTGACAGGAGCCTAATGGAGGGCTAATGGCTCCAAGCAGAGTCCCAGCGACGACTGCTGTGACCTTGATATGAGACTGTGGAGGGAGGGGCTGAAAGGTGAAGTACCATTAAAGATGCTGACAGGCAGGTACTTTAAATACATCACTTTCCCTCCTTGGTCTTACTTTGTGATTCGTTGCAGTTGTCTTAGTGACCACCATTATCACCTTCAACATTCATGTTGGAGATGTCGTTTTCTGTGTGTGTGTGTGGGCGTGTGTGCGTGTGTGTGTGTGTGTGTGTTTGTTTGTTAGCTAACAATATAACACAAAAAGTTATGGACAGATTGCAATGAAATTT
>JAPQRQ010000022.1:34995590-35019513 GCA_037367365.1 Apogon talboti
CTTTACATTGCCTCTCATTCACCCATTCACACACACACTCACACACCAGTGGGTGGCTGCTGCCAGGCTCCACTGAGAGCAATTTAGGGTTCAGTGTCTTGCTCAACACTTCGACATGTGGAGTCGGAGCCAGGATTCGAACCGCCAACCCTTCAGTCATTGGACGACCCGCTCTACCAACTGAGCCACAGTCGCCCTAAACATTTATCCATAAATGTTATGCATAATCAGCAGCTACTGTAGTGTTAGCTAGTTTTCAGTCCATTAAGTGTAAGAATAAGTGAATGCCAAACATGTATCCAAACATACAAATAACGTAACATAAAAGGTATAGCAGCGCCTTATGTGTCGTTTTTCCTCCTCTGTTTCCCTCAAATAAACAAGGACCAAGCACCTCTGGAGATAGGAATGATTGTAAATGAGCATTAGCCCTGTACGGTCCGCCATGCTGGTTTGTTTACATCTACCACAGTTCCTTGCGCTCAAACAGTTTGGTGTGACTTGCCTGGAACACTACAAAGCCGTGAGTCGTGATTTGAAGTCGAGACTTACAGGCTCCAAAACCTGCCTTGAACACAGCGTAATATCAGCAGTCAAAATGTTGTCAGTGTCTTCCCCATGTCCATGTCTTATATAACATTACCCTGGTTTAGGAGATCAGACAAGCCAATCACAGAGGGTTATTTCACAGCGCACTGGCATTTAGGTGTAGATGTGGTAAACTAACGACACCCCTTCCCTAAAGACACTAAATATGTGGATGATCTTGCGTAACTGAATAACACATTATTAAATTAGTCTGTGTTTCTGCTGTGTTTTTGAAAACTCTGGTGGTGGACAGAGATTTGCAAGCAGAGAATGATAGATGAAGGATGAAAACAAACCATGGCTTCTTATTATCATGAAAAAAGCATTCCATACTGTATTGAGGATTGCAAACCCCCTCCTTCCGCTGACACAAACACACACACACACACACACACACATACGCATAAAGTTACTCTCACATAGATGCATGCCGTTGCAGAATTTGCATCTGAATACCAACTTTTGTTGGTAAATTCAAGGGTCCTTGGAGGTTTTGTACATTCTGTTCAGCACTAGGCAGGCCAGTGGGAACAAAGTCACACATTAGCAAAGCCCTGCCAGCCTCAATTATGACCAAAAGGATTGGCTTGATAGTGTTGCAGCGGGCCGCATTCAGCACTGGATGTGTCTATTTAAACTTCCCTGGCCACTTCCTTTATGTTTGTCAGCACTAAAAGACGAGAGAGAGGACATGTCTGTGAGATCTGGATTTTTCTGCTGGTGCATTCTGTTTAATTCTGTTCTGTTTTATATGGATGCCTAATGTGTGAATCTAGTTTTCATGTTTGAGAAGGATCCATCTGCACTGGAAGCGCTCTGGCTTTGTTCTCTCCAGACTCGATGCCTAGAGCTTCTTTCCCTTTCTCACACTTTCTCATTTTTTCCCTCTGCATTTCTCTCTTGTCTCAGAACCCTCATGATAGAGAAGCTTGTGGGCTTTCGCCTCCATATTTTATATGCATTATGAGACACAGCTGATTAAATTGTCAGTGTACGCCATGACTCGTCCTCCTTCAGTATGTAATAAATGTCTGGTTTTTCTCATTTTCTGCCTGTATTTTTTGCCTTCTCAGGGGGCTGCAGATTGGATGAATCAGACTTTATGCTTGTTTCAAAGCCCAAGGTGTTTTATTTATAGGGGAAAAAGTACATTAACACCTCTGCAAAGACTTTGGAAGATTTAGCCAGCCCTCTCACCGCGTCCTCATGGCCTTCCTCCTGAGCTGTGAACGTTGACGTATGACTGTGTGTTGTAACGTATCTGCCTGTCGACCTGGTGTGTGCTTTCATTCCTCCACTCTGGGCACCGTCTTACCATCATGCCCATGCTGTGACATGGCCAGCTCTGTTGTCACACCATTTATAATTCAGTCTTATCAATAAAACATAGGCGGCATTAAGTTTTTATCTGGTGATGCAGTGCTGCTGTCTCTTAGAGCCTCTTTACAAGCGAATGACTGAAGAGCAAAACTTTCCCTCTCTGTTCTGACTTCCAGGCATCACTTGCCATTAGTATAACCTTAGATGATCCTTGTTCCTCAAACATGCTTTTAGAAGCTAATTCCCTATGATCTCATATTCTGCTCTGTGTAGCGTACTCCCCAGCTCTTTCTCTCCAAACCCCAAGCCTTTAATGAGTTTTGCTGAGAGTTATATTTACTCATGTTGTCTTGTGCTTCTGTCTAAATGGCAAAAATTCCTCTTTCATTCTGTCTTATCTGGCTGAATCAGCACCGTCGTTTGGCAGTTCACTTAGTGCAAAGAGCTGATGTGGGCAGAGCTCTGTGAGGAAAACCAGCTCTAAATCACCCCGGTCTACAGCAAAAACATGGCTTGTTTGGTATTATGAATGCATACAAATCATCCCATTGGTCATAGTGTTGGACCCTCACAACAGCTGGGCTAGATCTTTGTTTTTTCTCCACACATTGTCAAAGTAGAATAGCTTCTGTCTGTTTGGACGTTACGGTTTCCTGTTCCTTTTTCTTTGCAGTTTCATGTAGCATCTGCCACCCAGCGAGATAAACAATATGGGTAGATAAAAGCCAGAGAGAGGGAGAGTGCAAACTAGGAAGAAAAGACTGTATGTGTCAGTTAGAGCAGATAAAAGCCTGAAAATCCAATTAGTTCTCAGTATCAAGGGAAAGGAGGGGCCTCATGGGAGTAATGTCAGGAAATATCCAGCACCATAGCATGTCAATAACCTAGTATTTACATACTGGGCTATTGATAGATCGGTGTGTGGAACGGTGCTGGATGTTTTCTTGTAAATCAGGCCTATATATGGTAGTCATTCCTGACAGTCTTTGACCACATCATCTTTTTGAACAAATAAACAACTATCAAAGAGAAGCAGTGTACCTTCAATGCCACAAACCACACAAAAAGAATCTAAGCACACAGAATCTATTCTCTATTCACTGAAGATGTCCTAGACGCCATTTCAGTGACGCCGGCTGCACACAGACTTGGTTAAATGACTGTCTTTTTTCACTTTTGTCCTTTGGATTTCCTTGTTGGTTGTGTCTTGTTTTAATCCCCTGCCAGAATTAAAACAGGAATGCAAGCGGGGAAAAGCACAAGAAATGAGCAAGGACAATTTCAAACAACACACCGCCCTAGGTCAGAGCTCATGTTTTCCTCCGGGAAGAGCCACATGCCCTGGGAGTATGAAACCAGAGCAAACACAGCTGCTGTTCTACAGATTTATATGTGTGTGTGTCTCTGTGTGTGTGTGTGTGTGTGTGTGCGTGCGTGTGCGTGTGCGTGCATAAATTCACAAGCACCTCATGTGTGTTTGTGTGCATAGGTTTGTGCATTTTGTGTAAAGCAAGAACGTGGAGGAGGTTGGACTCGTGGGTGTTTGTGAGATAGGAAAAGACCTTAATGAGCAGAGCCTGGACAACAGTGTCGACCAGAGAGGAACAGAGAGTTCTGTGTTCTGGGCAGAAGCTCTGTTACATTCACTTCACACTCACTTCATCTGGTGTGACTCTACACACACACACACACACAGATAAGGATTCACAGGAGTAAAGCTTCTCGGGTACCGGCAGTGGAACTCAAATCATATCTGTTAAAATACACTTTAAGATTTTTTGTGCGATGGCTTTGTTCTTCATGGCAGCAATTCACAAACTTTGTGTGGGAGAAAATGTCCAAAGACCCCATAGTCGTGACAGCAGTTAAGCAATTACCTAGCATTTTTACTCCTAGATGCAAACGGAAGTGTTTTATCCAAAAAACTTTTCAACCTAAATACTTGGGACCTGTTTTATTGTTGTAAACGGGTAAATGTATTATGATAAGACCACAAGTTGTATGTCCTTTGTATTCAGAGTCATTTTATTTCTATTGCATTTGGACTCAACGTGACGGCGTTGTAAACAGAAGTACAGTTGGCACCGTCCCAATGAACCCAAACCATTAAAGTAACAGTCTAAAGTTGAACAACAGCACACACCATCATTCCAGATGTGTGCATTTATTGATCCTTGTTGAAATTATTGGCAGAACATTCTAAACAAATGATAAAACCATCAGTTATTGTGTTTTGCCCTTATGTTCCAGGTGCATTGTAATTCGATGCCACTTCATGTGGTCTGGCTTCATTGGATACACGTGAAAACACAGGAGGTGTTTTGATATCCTTTTGCTGCTCCTAATAAAACCAAACTCCATATAATTACTGTCAGGGTTTCTTACTTTAGCTTGTTTGTTCTAAAGCCTTACTCGATCATGTGGGCAGACTCATTTTTCTTCTTCGCCTAGCTGTTTGTCTAATAAACCAAGCTGAGCAGCAACAGTCCACTGCGCCCCCAGAGAAGTGAGTGATTCATATGAAACCATGTGTCACAGAGTTCATTTTAGTCCAGAGTTGACATAAATGGGAAGAACTGGCACATTATGCTTATTTTGTCAGCATGGATCACAGACTGAATGTAATTAGTGAACAGAGGAGCCATGATGACAGTAGGTTAGGGATTTTGGACCCAACACCAGTGTTCATCAATGGTGTTACAACTTTAAGATAACTCTGTATTATCGGAATTTTTAGGGTAAAATCCTGTCCTTTGGTTCCAATGATCCCATCTGTATGAATTATATGTACAACACAATGCATATTATAATTTATAGCACATTATTTTACTGTGAGAAGCGCTCCTTCATTGGTTGTTTGTGCTCATGCTGTGCGTGCACTCTTCCATAGATGTACCTGCTCATTTATTCCTGCTTATCCCCAGGTTGAGCCGTATTCCAGTAAAGTAGAGTTAATGAGGACCTGCAGTCCCAGCAGAGGGAAGTTGTATGTGTGTTGTTGTTATTGCCTTCTTCATACTAGGGCTTGCTCTGGTCACATATCACTTGTAGACTAACACATACACACACACAGCCCCCACCTTTCTGTGACAGTGGAGCGTCTCTCTCTGTGGGGACACTGATGCTGCTGCTGCTGCTTGTAAAGTGTGTTTACGATTCTGGTCACCGGGGTGGGATTCTGCTTTGATTATGTGTCACCATTAAAATAAGCATGTAAGTGTACTTCTTCATTACCTCTAAGCCTGATACTGTTACTAATGAACGTATGACCAAAAGCACCAGTGAAACATGCGGGTGGATTTTGTCTTTAATTTGTTGGTCTATATTATTTCAAGAACTATTTCTTATTCATGCATGTTAACTACATATCTGTAACAGATTCATAAGAATGGGTTTTGCTTTTTCCGCTGAGCTGAAATTGAACAGCAGATGCCTAAATTAGATACGATGCTCGTTTTTATTGTGTTGTTTGCTTTTTGATGTTCTGCAGTCACAGTTTCTTTCAGTTTCACAGTTATTGTCAACAACTGAAGTCTAGATAATCGGGTAACAACTACTGCTGTGTGCTTGTAAAGGAGTGTAACAGTTGCTGTGGTGAATTCAGAAGAGACGTACTGCTAATGAGGAGGAGATATTAGAGAGCTAATAGGATCCTATTGTTTTCACATTGTGTGTGTGGGTTAATTAAGAAAAACCTCAGTTTAACAAGTACTTCATTTTTATTGTTATACTGAAATTACACAGAAGAACAGAGTCAGTTATTTCCTGTGCATCTGGAGGCAGTTTGCTTTTACAGAACTCGGTACCGTCACATGAACGTGTCCACATTCAGGATCTGTCTGTTCTATTTCTGTGTTGGCTTGGCGTAGCCTGAAGGTTTTTCCTCAGACGTGGAGTCCTCTTGTCTTTTCACGCGGTCACACTGCTCATTGACCCCTGTCTTTCTTTTCCTCCTGTCTCTCTCCTTCACCTCTGCCCCTCCCCTCCCTCTCCACATCCCTCATATCCACCATATCTAACCCTCTCAGGGGGAGGTGAGGCCTGAGCTGGCCCTGGGCCCAGGCCCATTAGCCCCAACCTGGCAGCCATGTGCTCATCACCAGAGATCATTACACCAGCCAATGACACCACTCTAATGCATCATTAATGATTGATTAACGAGCTGAGCTCAGCCCAAACGGGTGCATTTGTACGGAAGAGCAACCTGTAATGGCTGTGCAAGGCTTGCATCTGCTATTTTTCACAGTGCTGTTTCACCGTCCGTGTGTGTGTGGATGTGTGTGTGCATATTTCATTCTTATTCGTCTCTTCTGTGACTTGTCTCTCAGGTTGAGTGAGGGAGCTGCAGACTCCTCCGTGTCAAGCGCAGAATTGAAGAAGTGACTGCAGGGCAGAGTGATGGCAGGGCAGGGGCTTTGTGCCCCTCTCCCTTTTCTTCTTCTACTTTTTATTTTGGTGGACGTTCTTCCTGTAGCCCAGGGCTCCGGCTACCTCTCCGGATATCGCCTTAGGTCTCGTCTGCAGAAGGACCGCCACGTTCGCAACATCCGGCCAAATATCATCCTCATCCTCACAGATGATCAGGATATAGAACTGGGTGAGAGATTTGTGCTCCATGACTCTTTTCCTGAATGTTTTGTGTATTCTGTGCATTGATTTTGGTTGGTTTGTCTCACATTCATCTCTTCTGAGTATGGACATTCTGTCTGAGGGTCGACCAGTGAGGTTTTATTTTTCAGGGCTGTTAATGGGATTTACAGAGACTGATAATATATTTGGAACTGTTACAGATCAGCAGTAAAAAAACATGGTGTCACATTTTAGGCTCAGTCGTTTACCTTCTCATCCGCCCAAAGTAAAGATTTAATAAACAATGACAGAACAATGAAATTAATTAAATTAAGAATTAAATACATTGCCTTGTCCATAAATATGATCATCATCTGCAGTGATAATGAAAACAACATTTCCCATAATCCAGGGACGATTGGTTTGAGACAATAAGGGAAGCTGAACATCCCCTAACATTTCAAGAAGCGAATGGGTAGAATTACACTGTTGAATTTACAATAAAGATACAAATTACATTTACATTAAAATTGCCCAAGTGTGCACTTCATTTTATGGCTATGTCGTTCTGGTCAGCTGTTTATCGTTTGCTTTCCGATACCAATTCCCCAATACATTCTGGCGTCAGTCGCCTACACTGTTGAATTCCCCATTGACGTCCACCATCAATGGGTCATCTATGAGGCAGCACCGAGCTGCAGGGAAGCATGGTGGTCATTGGCTAAATCATCCCACCCAAAACCCTCCCACAGACATTCAGCGTCTCTGGGGGTGAATGGGTCAGTAGGCGGGGCCAGGACATTGGACTTTGGACGTTGGATTGGATGAACTGTTCCAAAGAGTAGGCATTGGTCCAAAAGGCTGAACTGGTTCTGACTGACAGCCATGTTGAAACATTGCCATCAGAGCACGTTGGAGCTGAGTCCCATGTGGAAGAGAGGTGGTGTGTGTGTGTGTGTGTGTGTGTGTGTGTGTGTGATACAACTGTTTATTATTATGATTATGATTATGATAATAATAATAATAATAATAATTATTATTATTATTATTATTATTATTATTATTAGTAGTAGTAGTAGTAGTAGTATTAGTTAGTGTTACTGTTATTATTATTATTATTATTATTATTATTATTATTATTATTATTATATTACTATTATTGTTATTATTGCTATTATTATTGTTGTTATTGTTGATATTGTTATTGTTACTGTTGTTATTTTGATGGGGAGAGCCTCAGTAGTAAAACCTACATTCTGTATGTATAAATGTATGGTATCAGATATTGGATAAAAAAAATAAGAATATCGATGGTTATAAAACTACGGGATATGGGATGTGCTTGTGTCCATGTATCAACAGCATCAGCAGCCTAATGCTGCCTCTTGGCACCATAACAACTGGCCCACTCAAAGTCATGTGCTCCCCTTGCCAACTCCTCCATGGCTGGCATAAATGAGGGCAGCCTATGGCTCCTATTGTCTGGGTGCCAAACCCTGGCCATCTCCCGACCCGCATAAGTCCTTTAGCGGCGTGTTGGACTGGAGTGGCTGCATAATGGCCTCTGTGACGCCCTTTGTCCCCCAGTGAGCGCTAGTGAGAAGACTCCCATTGAAAAGCAGGAATTTATGGTCAAGCATCTGTTTCCCCAAACAATTACCATCAGCCTGAAAAGCTTTTAGTACACAGGAATCCAAATGGGTTACACTTTACCAAAAAGATTTATTCCCTCATTTACTTGGAGTCCGTTCTTTTTCCCTAGACCTCACCCCAGTGGTTTTTACTCCCAGCCCCTCGTGCGATATGCATTTATTTATTTCACTCTCATTTTGCACCATCTCTCACTCTCCTTTATGTCCCTTTGACTTGAGTCTTTGGCATTTGATTCTCTCTCACCCTCCGTCACCCTGTTATCCCCCCCCCGGTGTCTTCCAGGCTCAATGCTGGCCATGAACAAAACCCGGCATATCATGGAGAAGGGCGGCACCCATTTTACAAACGCTTTCTCCACTACACCGATGTGCTGCCCGTCCCGCTCTTCCATTCTAACAGGGAAGTATGTACACAACCACCACACATACACCAACAATGAGAACTGCTCATCGCCGTCGTGGCAGGCCCACCATGAACCGCATACATTCGCTGTGCACCTTAACAACTCTGGCTACAGGACAGGTGAGTCTGACCCAACAATGTTAAGCACAGTCCAACAAATACTTTTACACATGCATCGGAGCATGAGGAATAAAATGGGGTTTCTTCCTGTTTCTTATTCAGCCTTCTTTGGAAAGTATCTGAATGAGTACAACGGCTCATATGTGCCCCCTGGCTGGAGGGAATGGGTAGCACTGGTGAAGAACTCACGCTTCTACAACTACACCCTCTGCCGGAATGGAGTACGAGAGAAACACAGCAGTGACTATGCAAAGGTATGAGTATATATGAGGAAATGTCTATCCTCAAAAATTAATAGGCTGCATGAATGTGAAATGAAAACATATGCTGGTGAAGTTGTGTTAAAATAAAAGTACCATAATCCAAAATAACCAAACACTTGTATACTAAAGCCAGTGTAGTTATAATTTCAGGGTTCATGTACATTTACAGTAAGGATTAGACATCACTCTTGAAACATACCACTTGAACTAACATTTTTAATGTTTTAATATGTCTGTGAAAAGCAGAGGTTTTATATCTGATAGTGACTGCTGTATATTCAAAAGATGTGACCATTGTTCAAGGTCTAATCTACTGTCTAAGTAAAAAAACTGCCAAGCTCTGTCTTGAATTTAGATATTTTTGTAAACATAAGAAAATATTCTGTTACCATTTAATAAAACTGCACAGTCATAAAAATCTCATGTGAACAGGTTGAATAGAGTCTGCGCAGAGTCTTAGGTCTGAAGATGTAGATCCAGTAACCTGAATTCTAGATGTTATAATGTCTGGAATACAGTTTTGACAGGTCTGAAAAATTAATTGGATGACATGATTAAAGTGTGTTGAGCAGCATTAAAGTTTCACTAAAACAACAAAGCTACAAGATTCAACCGATGCACAGCTGACACAGAACACTAATACAAACTGTCATAATCAGTCATCAGAACACATCCACATAGACATGCCCCCTCCTGTCAGGAGAAACATAGCTACATGAATAAGTGAAAACTCTTTGCGTTAATGTTCCTCTCATCTAATATGGGTAAGTGCAGCTTCAGTGAAGTACGGATTGAAAAACCAACATGTAGTCTTTGGCTGAAACCTGTTAAAAATAAAGAACTTGAAACCTGCAGGAGCTGGAAGGTTAGAAATAAAGGCCTTAGAGTCACTTGGGAAGTCAGAAAAACCTAATGCGGCTGTAAAAGCCAGTAGCAAGCAGCTGCTACCACTCAATATTGTTGTGCATTTACACAAGAGGCCCAACGTCTGACTCCTTTTCCTTCATGTCCTGTGTTTCCAGCATGGATGTGAAGGTGCATAATGGTCTTAATTTAAGAAAACCTGTTGAAATATTTACTGTGAATTAGTAACACAATGGCAGTATGTTGTGGAAAAGTGTGGGTGTTGTTGTGTTGTAGTGGCTTTCATTCAGGCGGGGTCGGTCCTTGTCCGTGGACTGTGGAGGACTGACACCTGCTCTCTCACTCCGTCCCTCACTGAGTTCCTGATGGACAATGTCTGTCTGCTCCACAGGATTACCTGACAGACATCATTACCAATGACAGCATCAACTACTTCCGTATGTCCAAGAGGATGTACCCTCACCGTCCCATCATGATGGTCCTGAGCCACGTGGCCCCACACGGTCCCGAGGACTCGGCCCCGCAGTACAGCACCACCTTCCCCAACGCATCGCACCACATGTAAGACAATAAGCAGATGTTCGAGTCAAACCTGCTTGAGCCAAACTGAGTCATGATGACCACAAATGCAATAGTGTGAAGGGGTTAGGAACTAGACCAGGCCGGGGTAAGACCGAGTCCAGACCAGACCAGATACACCACAGGGCTGAGCATTATGGCAGCCGTGGGACAACCACACCACTTAAATATTGGACCATGGTTCTGAAACAGGGAGGCTTGGATCGTATGTGGAGTTTGCATGTCCTCCCCCTGTCTGGACGGGTTCTCTTCTGGTACCCCACCGCTCAAAGACCTGCAGGGGTTAACTGGTCAACCCAAAAGGCCCATAGGTGGGACTGTGGGAGCAGGGTGCTTGTGCAGGTCTTGAAAGTCTGAAATTTTGAAACACTGTTTTCCAGACCTTGAAAAGTCTGGAATTTAGTGTGAAAGTCTTAATGAAGTATGTGAAAGGTTTCTGTCATAGTTGAATTTTAGAGTCTGTTCAAAGGCTCATACTCTGTAAGATAATAAATACATCTAAAAAAAACGGATCTGGTTCCACCAACCGGTCAGTGCTGGAATGACTCTAGTCAAACCTCTTTGTGTCATATCCATGCACTTTTGTGATTTTCATATGTTTTGAAAATGTTTCTGTCAGTAAAACATAATTTACTGCAAATTATTCATTCATTCATACATTTATTAAAATGAACTTTTCTACTACACACAACAGGTCCAATGTCGACCAAAAAAGTAGGAACGCAGGTATAAAAGTACAGAAAATCAAGGTCTGGGGAAAAAATACCAGTATGGAAAAAGTCTGGAATTTGCATTTGGATAAAGACAAACACCCTGTGATTGTGATTTTTTTTTCATTGTTTATGTGTGTGTGTGTGTGTGTGTGTGTGTGTGTGTGTGTGTGTGTGTATATATATACACACTAGACAATATGACAATTATAGAAGCTCATGATCCAAAATGTACTGTAGGACCAAGGCTTTGTTTCCACATGTCCTGAACCCTTGGACACAGCTGGACCCACCACAGTATTAGTTACATCCTGTAATATTTACTCACTAAACCTAGCCACATGACAAAAGGTTGGTTAGGGTTACGGTGGTGAGCATGTACGGCTAATATTCAAGTCACAACATAAACTTGCAAAAACTTTTACACCTAAGAGACATGTTTAAAAGATGTTTTTTTCCAATCGAAGTCATAACCTTAAATAAATCAGACAGTACACTGGCGTTCCTTCAGTTCTGGCCTGAGATCAACTCCTGTCGGCAATGACTGGGACCTTTAAGAGTGACCTTGAATACTCCTCTGGAGCGTTGCACCACTAGAAGCCCTCAGGTGGTTGTAGGAGTTATCTGACTATAAACCCGGGTGGGTGCTTATGGGGGACCAGTCTGGATGTAAACTGGATTGGTTATGTGGGAGTGTTGAGATCCACATGTTCCCGTTCAGAGCTGTACGTCTGCCTCTGACTCATCCACACATTCACACTCCCTTTCATTTGACCCAGAATGACACCAATTCCATAATCTCAGCCCGATGTTCTCTTCCTGTGCCTGCAGTCCGCTGTCGGCAGCTGAGCCTTCTCCACACAGACAGTGTTTCACTCCAGTTGATTTGGCCGGGGTGTTGTTCACATTAGTGTGGGCGCCGTAATGAGGCCTGCTCATTTGTACCGTTTTGTCAGCCCTGATCACACAGACAAATCAGTCGTGTGTCTTTATTGGATGGGCAGTGTGTGAAGTCTGTGCATATATGGCAGCCTGTGTGTTCCTGAGCCTCCACCCTCCGGACCGCCTGTCTACTGCTGCTGCTGCTTAATGGCAGACCTGCTGCTGGCCTCCAGAGACCCATCCAAGGCCAGTAATGAGACTGCAGTTTGGCCCCTTCCTCCAACTTCCCTGCACCCTCCTCCTGCTTCATCTAATCCCTCCAGCATCATTAACCTGTGCCATGGAGACTTTATACACAGAATATTCTGAAAACCCAGCCCCGGTGTCTTTGTACAAACTTTTAATTGCTCCTTCTCCATAAATTTGTACTCCCTTGGGTCGTGTTTTCTCGGTGCACCTTCCCTGGCTATTTTCTCTCACTCTATCTCCCTCTGCCCTTATCAACTATGAGAAGGAGAGAAAGGCAGTAAAAGACCCGCATTCCTCCGGTGATCAACGTCCTCCTCTACTTGGCACCTTGCAGACATATCTTCACACTACATTAGATTTGCCACCGTGGACTAGGTCTTAAGACATTTCTTAAAAGTCAGATCGATCCACTTTAAACGTTAAATACATTTTCTTCCAGGATCTCATTAAATATTTTGTCGTGTTTACTCTCAAATAATTAAAGTTCCTTATGGCTCAGAGTTAAATATTGATCAAACTGAATGCTGCGTACAGCCCTATTGATCGCAGCTCTTTGCATTTACATGGTTTATGTAACCCTCACTTTAGCATTGCATAAACACTTTTCTGGCTACTTTCAGAAGGAAAAGGAGAGGATACAGACGGGGAGAGGATATTGCTGTGAATGCAAAATGTAACTGTACGCACACTGGTACATTTTCTGTAATCCAATTTACAGCGAATGGAAGTGGAAAATACACATGCATAGATTGAAAAACAACGAATGCAAATGTATGGTGAGTGAGAGTGACATTGGAACGGGTGCTGGGCTTTGCAGTTTTTTTTCTCTAAAGAGGCAAAAGAAGGCATAGAACTGGAGTGCAAGTCCACCACGCCAGGTTTCACTGTGGTTGGGTGTTTTATCTGTCTTTTATCTTCTCTCAGAACCCCCAGCTACAACTACGCTCCAAATCCAGACAAACACTGGATCCTCCGCTACACAGGACCCATGAAGCCGGTTCACATGCAGTTCACCAACATGCTGCAGCGCAGGAGGATGCAGACCCTGCTGTCTGTGGATGATAGTGTGGAGAAGGTAGGCAGAGGAGCTACCGAACACACACACTCACACCAACACACAAAACCGCACACTTTATCTGACCGTTTCAAGTCCTGACAGATGTGTGCTGCTTCTGACTGGGACTGTCCGATGTATTCACTGACACACACTTGGTAAAACCACTTCAATCCCCTTTCATTAAAACTGACACGAGAGGCTTGAAACTTGAACAAACATGAAATTACTTTTTGACGCTGTATCAATGGATTGTGTCTTCTGTAGGTGTACAACATGTTGATGGAGACAGGCGAACTGGACAACACCTACCTGATCTACACCTCAGACCACGGCTACCACATCGGCCAGTTCGGTCTGGTCAAGGGGAAATCAATGCCTTATGAGTTTGACATCCGCGTGCCCTTCTATGTCCGAGGCCCTAATGTGGAACAAGGCGCCATGTGAGTGACGTCTGCATGTACGATAACAGTGACAACTGGATCGATGTGGCGATGGTTTATGTCTACCACATCTAATCAAAGATGTCCCCTTGTCCTCGTTGCTCTGCAGTAATCCTCATATAGTGCTGAACATCGACTTGGCACCGACTATGCTGGACATGGCTGGTGTTGATATCCCGTCAGAAATGGATGGAAAGTCTCTCCTGAAGCTGATGGACACAGACAGGCCAGTCAATAGGTGAACCACTTATGTCTTTGTTCAAGACGTTCACAATATTCTAGGTGTCTACAGTATGTGCCATAACATCATTTCCTGCTTGGCCTTCAGGAACATTCTACTGTATCTCTGTGTTCTTGGTGTTTTCTTTGACATAATGAGATCTTCAGTACAAATGTGCACCATCGATGTTACTGTTGGAAATGATGTGCATGTGTGTCTGACGACAGGATACTCCTTTGTTCTGATTTTCCAGGTTTCAGTTGAACAGGAAGGGCAAAACCTGGAGAGACTCTTTCCTGGTGGAGAGAGGGTATGTTTTATTGATTGACCTTCAGCAAGACACATTCTCACTGGAGGCATTGTGTTCCAGTGACATCAAACATCTTGTCTTTGTTGGAACAAACTTAACTTTGTGTCTTCCTGTATTCTCAGGAAGCCGCCACACAAGAGAGGCGATGGAAAGGAGGAAATGGCCCAGGAGGAAAACTTCCTGCCCAAGTACCAGCGGGTGAAGGACCTGTGCCAGAAAGCAGAGTATCAGACCTCCTGCCAGCAGCCAGGACAGGTACCTGACCTGCAGGAGCTGACACAGAGCTTATTTTCAGGAGGACAACATGTGGTGGAGCTCATGCTGGGTGGTAATTTGCAATCTGGCTGACAGTTTACTGAGAATAATATGCAGTTATGGTACTCCAGAGGGTTCCATTTAACATCAAAGTCTCTTTTTAATCTTTCAAAATGAAGTGCACTGATGCTTATGTGTGCATAAAAAGAGCTTTGTGGTTTTTGAATAATAAGACTCATTTCACCAATATTTTAATACTTCTGGTCTATTTATTTCATGTCATGGTTTCTACACAGCACAGTGAGGTTTGTGTTGAATAAGTATGTCATACTGGAATTAAAGGAACATTTTAACCAGTGGGCTTCAGAGTCTAAACACTGATACTATGCTATTGTAGGATTCTTTGTGCTTTCTTTCAGAAGTGGCAGTGTGTGGAGGACCCGACTGGTAAGCTGAGGCTGTATAAGTGCAAGGGCATGGCCAGTCTCTATGCCCCACGTATGCAGGCTCTGATGGCCAGAGGTGCCTCCCAGCTGTCCCCAACGTCCAACTTCGACGAATGTAACTGTGCTGATGTGGCTTTCAAAGCATCCATCCTAAAGAGGAAGAGGCTGCTTACAAAGAAGAGTGAGTCTCTCTTGTCACTCACATGTGCCACTGTTCTGGTGGTTATTAATAGGCCTGATTTTACTCAGAAAGACACTTGTACTTTACTTTGAAACGTCCTTGCTGTAGCCTACAAAGCATTACCAAACAGGGCCATTAATCTCCAGCTAAAATAACCAGCGTCTCAACTATTCATGAGATGAAAAGGATGTGTCTCTGCTGCCATCAAGTGGTGAAACACACAAGTGAGCCTTTAATGGAGCAACCTGAGAAGTCCCAAGTACAACATCATGTCACCTATTTATAGTGTGTGATGATAGTGGCCTTTAACTTTGATTCATATAATCGGTGCGGCGTCATATCTTAGATCCTGATCTGCAGAATCAAAAACAGATGCTTCTTTTTCATCTTATTCAGATTCCTCTGTCTCGTCTTATTCAGAGATGAAATCCGGTAAAACTGTGACAAGGAAGCGCTGGGCCCGCTCTGTGTCCTTTGAGTTGGATGGAGACCTGTACGCTGTGGACCTGGAGGAGGGCTACCGGCCCCTGGGCACCAGGAACAGCAGCTGGGTCACAGAGGACAAGAAAGGCCCGGAGAATGAGGAGGACAACGATGAGTTCAGTGGCATGGAAGTCACAGCGAAGCCCAGCACCAGCACCAAACTGACGCCATCTGCTGCTCTGAAAGTCACCTACAGGTCTGTGGAAACGAGCTCACGGATGAGTTATACAAAAGAAAAAACACCTGTCAGGAGGTCATTTAGAGGCATTACATTATCCTGATGGTATAATGATGTTCAATGCAGTCATTATTGCAAGAATGCTCCTGATTAAATCACTGGCTTTATACATTTACTTCACACTTTATGTCAGTGAAGGTGTTCACACTTGTTTCCTACATTCATGGAAATGCAACCGAATCAGCAGGCTTCAGGAAAAGTTTATTTCAGATTCAACCATTTAATCAGTACCTATTAAAGTGCACATCAGGGATTTATGTGTTAATTCATGGCTTATGAATCAGTAGAACCACCAAAGGCTGGAGGTCAGGCATGAACAACCTGAGCAGTAGCATCTATTGTAGGTTCACACTGAATCCGATGCAACAAGTTTAATTCCATGATATGCTTTTGAAGAAAGACGAGGCACTCAGGTGTGATAAGTTACAAAGCCTTGAATGTCCCTTGAGTATTCATTGAATGTCCTTTGAGTATTCATTGTAAAACACACTTACATTTTCAGCCATTAAAGTCTTCACTGTGGGAAGTAAAATGGTTGAACGAACTAAAAGCCTATTGAAGTTACAGGCTGTTTACTTACCAGCGCCGAATGCCTCACAGATCGTCCAACACATGCTTCTAATAAGATCTCTAAAGTCAAGAGCGTCCAAGTGACACGCAAACTCTTAACCCTAACCCAGTCAATACAACATGTACAACAGGTCACAAAACGGGAATGTGACACTTTGAATGATGTTTTCATTAGTGTCTAATCAAAATCCAAATTACAATGATTGTGGATTTGTTCCTTAGAACGAATCCACAATCACATTTCTAGAGCAACTCAGAACTGTCCACTTATCATTTTATAGGCATCTAGCATGAATATCATCTACCACGTCTGAGTGTGGACCACGTTTATGTGTTCACACCATCCTTTATTAAGACCTACAATAAGGACGTTTACATCAAAAACACTTTCCTGCACATGCTGAAACCCAGGATTGAACCTTTACATTTTCAGTCGAATACCCTCCCCTCTGAGCTACTTTGGCGACAAAAAAATCAACAGTAAGCTTTTCTGTTGGCTGTAGGTGCTCTATCCTCATGAATGACACAGTTAAGTGTGATGGAGGCCTCTACAAGTCCCTTCAAGCCTGGAAAGACCACAAACTGCACATTGAGCACGAGGTACTGCTCTTTGGCATTGTTCTCCGTCTTCATTAAAGCATCTCGCAGCAGCGCTCCAGTGGCGCCCGCTTTATTTCTAAGCTTCCTATCTCCATGTTATTTCTTCTGTGTGTAGATTGAAACCTTACAGACCAAAATCAAGAACCTGCGTGAGGTTAAAGGTCATCTAAAGAAGGTGCGACCAGAGGAATGTCAGTGTAACACACCAAGGTTGGGCTTCGTCTGTTCACCTCGACCATCCCTCAACATGTTTCATTCACATTGTAACCTAGTCCCATATTTGACCTTTGTTTCTTTTCTCCACAGTTACCTGCTCAAGAATAAAGAGACTTTCAGACTCGGTACTCGCATGCACTCACACAGGTAAATGTCATCGGTATTTCTACCCAGAAACCACGGCGTGCTGTTCTTCTTGCAGTCTCACTCCTGTTTTCCTCACATCAGAATGCCATCCAAGCAGAAGACTCAGTGGCTGCAGAAGGAGCAAAAGCGCAGAAAGAAACTCCGTAAGTTTCTCAAGAGGCTCCAGAACAATGACACTTGCAGCATGCCTGGCCTCACCTGCTTCACCCATGACAACCATCACTGGCAGACTGCCCCCTTCTGGACAAGTGAGGATACACACATCCGCACACACTTCTGTTAAGAACACTATGGAACTTTTCGACATGTTTACTTGTGCAGATGTCATGAAAACACTGCTCTAATACTGTTGTTCTGTTCCCTGTTTTCCACTCTCGCCCACAGTGGGCCCATTCTGTGCCTGCACCAGTGCCAACAATAACACATATTGGTGCCTCAGGACCATCAATGACACACACAACTTCCTGTTCTGTGAATTTGCCACTGGTTTCCTGGAGTATTTTGACCTGAACACTGACCCGTACCAGGTACTTCATCTGTACAAGCCCACGTTTTTGTTTTTTTTGTAAAGATATATTTATTGGAACAGTATTTGTGGCGTACAAGTCTTATACATGGGTTCGACTTGTTCCGAAGGCCCACGGTTAAGGGCAGACACATAAATAACTTACCACCAGTAACCATCCAATGATCCCCAACATGACTCTTACTGCATTCTCATGACCACAGGAGGTACACATTTTCCTTTTGTGTTTCCAAAGTTAATCCACATTTTTGGCAAACCTCTTGATCACACTTTGTCCTTATTTGTGTAGCTGATAAATGCTGTCAGCACCCTGGACCGCAACGCTCTGAATTCAATGCATCAACAGCTCATGGATTTAAGGGGCTGCAAAGGACATAAGCAATGCAACCCGGAAAAAGGTGAGTAGACGGTCTCCAAGGCAAAGAATGATTGATTATAGTGTCCACCGGAATTTCAGATCGAGACTAATGTTACCTCCACTTCCTTTCAGGCGGAAAAGAGAGGAACTACTTCAGTGAATACAGGTATGTTCTTCCTCCTCATACAGCTGATGACTTTTACAAACACTGCAGCTGGAATTCATGTTGTAATAAGAACTCAGAGGGCTCACAGCCTCCCTAGTGTGTATTTAGTTATTCTTCTGTTCACTGCAAGTCATCTGAAGAGTCAAGGAAATGAAATACATAGAAACTAAACCTTTTCAAAGTGCCATGGTTCCTTCCTGTGGTGATCAGAGCCTTTATACGCATGCACAGGCAGAAGCCTAGAGTTCAAGCCTGCGTTTCAGCCTCTGCTCTTCCCTTTCTTTATTGAAGCCTAATTGCTTGTCTCTGCTGTGCGTGTGTGTGGGGGTGGATGTGTGTGTGCGCGCATGCATATATGTGTGTGTGTGTGTGTGTTTGTTTCTTGTGTGTATATACCTGTGTGTCTGTCTCCATGCACATGCATTTGCCCTGCGTGTGTATACGTGCTGTGCATGCCTCAGGCCAGTTCATCGCAGAAAGAGGCCAAAAGTGAAGAAGCCTTCCTCCAAATCGCTGTGAGTTTGTCATAACCCATCTGTTCCTTTGTAGTAAGCCAAGCTTTACTCCTTTCTCCATCCAGATTTTTTTAGCTTGGTCAGATGACAAAGCAGCATGATCAGCTCACCCCTATGTACTGTAGTTGTGTACTCCTCTACTTACAGTAACTGTCATTAACCTGCATTGCAAAGCTTCACTCGCCCCTTTTTCATTCACTCAACACCAGTAAAGCAATGCAGCTGTGATGTTGTCTCCTTATGTTGTGTTCTCAGTCCTGTTATTGTTATTTCTTACTTTTCCTAGCAGTCTTGGTAGGCACAGGCCACAACTGGAGCCATGGTTTCCAGTAAATGCCTCCAGTGGTACATTTAGCTCACAGTGTTTTCTTCTTGCACAGAGGGCAGATTTGGGAAGGGTGGGTTGGTTAACCCACTGCATCCCACAACCACCACGTCGGCCTCCTCCGGTTGTGAAAGAAGTGGGAGCGCAGGAGAACCCAAGGACCTTGACCACACTTTGATGGACCAGAACCTGAGATACTACTCCGCTCTAGTCTGGGTTTAGTTTTTGAGTGAGCTGCTGTTTGTCGCCCTCGCCCAGACAGAGGAGATCCTAAGACTGAGAATGAAGCTCGTTGAATCTCCAATTGTCAATATTACATTTGAACACATCTCATACCTGCATCTTCTGTTACATCCAGCTGTCAGGACCACTAGCACCATCTGATTCAGGTGGGACAGTCTGGTGTGCACAGTGCATTCATGTTCACAGTCCTGCTTGTAGATAGTATGTATCTGCTTTCATTAGCTTTCTTTCATGTCACATGGAACTGGATGGAAACATGAGTTACATGTCAACTCTGCTGCTACAAAACAGTGTCATGGGAGCCACTGCTTGCCCTCATTATGTGTTTGCGACACATGCTGATTATCTATGTCAGTCATTAGCGTGTGTGCTGTGGCCGCTGACAGTAAACGACACATTTTTCATTCTCTGCACCAGTGTGTTTGCACACAGAAGTGGTATGGACTTCATAATGACCAAGTGTAACAGACTTTTCGCCATAATCTTTTGTATTATAGTTGATCTTAACGCTGATGAATGTTCTTTATAAAGCATCAACTTCCTCAAAACTGTGGAAGATGAGGTGGCTAAAGTTTGCCTGCCTTGATCCATGTGCATAGTGTCAGCCACACCTCGAACATGCCTACACTAACCACGATCTCACAACGGTACGATCCAAACCTCCAAAACATTTGATCACTGGCAAAATGCACCATTAGTGAATGCCATTTTACTTCTTTATATTTCAGTACCACACTGTGGAAGTGTCCAAATAGTTTGTTCAGCTTGCTATACATGGTGCTACAGGATAACAATACAGAAGTAAATCTTGCTGTACAGTACAGTATGTATTTGAATGTATGTTGTGCAATTAATATAAATGTTTACAATATTTTTTATAATACCGAAGAGGCAGACCTCATTGTATGATATGAGTTGACAAAATTATCTTATAGGGAGAAATGTAGCTTGAGAAATGTCATTGCCCGCAATTTGTATGTTGTTTCTTTCATTATTTACATTGGAAAAGCACTTAAAGGGTTCACTGTGAAGAGACGCGCCATGTACATTTAATGGAAATATAGTTTACGCCATGCCAGAGGAACAACACAACGTAATACTTATTGATGTGAATTTTAGCTTCCTACCTTTGTTAGCTTCTTTTATTTTTAGCAAATGTTTCCATAGACCTGAGTGCTCATAGTACTTGTGAATAAAGTGTTGTTTGACCATTTACATGAGAAGGCTGTTTCTTTCTTTCTTGTCTTGATCACATGGTTAAGTCGCTGTCCAGCAGGTGTCTCTGTCAGCTTGTCCACGGGCATCAACCACATAAACATTCGAGTTCAATACAAGAAAGAAAAGACTGGAAAGAGCCAGTAGTGAAAACTCTGACGTCTGGCTACTGGCTGAGACAAGTCCCTGAAGGAAAATCCAACAAGGACAAAGCAGGAAGCTCTCATTCCTGCGTGTTGCTTAGCAACAACATTGCCCAGCAACTTTAGCTTCAACAACAATGACAACTAATGGCAATATTTCAGTGCGAGTAAAAGTTTATTTTTAATATTTTTACAGCGGATATTTGTATTAATTTTAGCCCAGTGGCGGATTGTCTTTATCCACCTATAACAAAAAAAGTTGGTAAAGTTCACGGCCGCGCCGGTCCCTCTGACTCTGATGGGAGAGCTTTCACAATTTATCACCTTCTGAATCGTTCGACCACAAGATGTTTGGGTTACGGTTTGTCCTGTAGTCTTTTCAGCCAGCCGGAGGGGCGCAGACTGGTGACCCCCATCCCAACCTATGAGTCATGTGCAGGGGCGGAGCCTCCATATCGGATTCACCGCCGGAGGACCGTCCCGGACTCACACTGGTCGGACCGCTCACTGAACATACCATCCGAACACAACACTCCGTTTCCCTTTGGTTTACTCTTTCTTGACAATGTGAAGAAAATGGCCGGGACAAGGTAAGTTCATTTGGAGTGTAACTTTAATATAAACTTAAGTGGGGAAAAGTTTCGGAGCTCTCTGTGTTTGATCCCGACAGCCCGTGAACGCATCATGGCTACAGGGAACAAGACCGCGACACTCACTACACTGTCAAAGGAGCGAGTTAGAGTTTACTGAGTTTAATTGCTTAGTTTGCTCGATAAACGGTCTCTTGTGTCTGTGAAAATGTGATGAGTCTGTAGGTTTGATACCATTTACAAAACTCGAATAAATCTCGTCCGAAAGCCAAATTCTGCCCTCTTTGATGCTTGTAATGTTTCCTCACAGATGCAAGTTAAAAAACATTAAACATCATTTATTGTAGGTAATGTTTCCTCACAGATGTAAGTTACATAGCATTAAACGTCATTTATTGTAACTTACCAGCAGATAACTTGGACAGTAGTGTCTCACTGACTTTGTGGACGTTGTGTCTTCATACAGTCGCCTACTTTTAGACATGTCTTTGCTTCACCGCTGTCCTTGTTGATGTTTCTTTGCCAGCTCTCCTTCATTCCCCCTAAACTACTCCACAAATGGGCTGAACAAACTTTTGTCTTTGCTGTGGTTCAGACTCTAATAACCTCAACGGAAGGCAAATGTTGCGCAGCCCATGTGTTTGTCCCATTGTAAGTGGTGGACGGTAACTGGGGCTTTAACGTCAGCTACTGGTCGGATCTTCACATGTTTGATTTCTACAACATCTGCTGTGACTGCATTCAAACTTTATTTCTCTTTCATCACTTGTTGGACACAGATGGTTTGCTTTGGCTCAGTCTATTTATATCAGCTCAGATGTAGGCTGGAGGATCAGCTTCACTGCCTTCTGCTTGATATGACACTGGTTCATATGGAAGGGTTTTTATTCAGTGCAGTAACTCTGTGATGGATTTTCATTTTCAAGTGGGTAAACTATGTGATTAGGTTAGAGTTGAGTTGAGAACTAACTGTCACATGTAGATTCCCTGAGAAGAGCGCCATCCAGTCCAATGTCATTTTTATAGCCTGGAGCTGTGACTGTGCTTGGCCTGTCGTCCTGCCCTCCTGTCCTCCTGGTCCTCCTGTCCCTCCTGTCCTCCTGTCCCCCTGTTCCTCCTGTTCCTCCGGTCCTCCTGTCCCTCCTGTTCTCCATGTCCTCCTGTCCTCCTGTCCTCCTGTACTCCTGTTCCTCCTGTCCTCCTGTTCCCCATGTCCTCCTGTTCCTCCTGTCCTCCTGTTCCTCATGTCCTCCTGTCCTCCTGTTCCTCCTGTCCTCCTGTTCCTCCTGTCCTCCTGTCCCTCCTGTTCCCCATGTCCTCCTGTCCCCCTGTTCCTCCGGTCCTCCTGTCCCTCCTGTTCTCCTGTTCCCCATGTCCTCCTGTTCCTCATGTCCTCCCGTACTCCTGTTCCTCCTGTTCCCCATGTCCTCCTGTCCTCCTGTTCCCCATGTCCTCCTGTTCCTCCTGTTCTTCATGTCCTCCTGTTCCTCCTGTCCTCCTGTTCCTCCTGTTCCTCCTGTCCTCCTGTTCCTCCTGTTCCTCATGTCCTCCTGTTCCTCCTGTCCTCCTGGTGCAGGAGTCTTACTGCGTCTTCACCCTGCTGGTTCCACACCTGATGACGAGGGGTCGGTGTAGGTTTCTGCAGACATACTGACTTGTCCACTACAATACTGCCTTTGCAGCCTCCTAAAACATTTGTTGAGTTTATTTGGACTTTTCTGAACAGAACTACAGTGGACTTATGACTTCGTTTGCCATGCCAGCTCACATCAGTAGGTTGACCAAATGGAACAAACCATGCATCTCCTCTATAAGATAAATAAGAATTCTTATGGTTGTTTAGAGGAAACTATTTTGAAGCTTGAACATTTTCTGTTCAGGCTGGTTAGAGTCTGTGGTGTATCAGTGGTCTTTGAGTGGGTTTGAACAACACGCTGTTTCATATTGTCCAGGCTAGGTCTCCTTTGTTTCCTGTATTGTAATTCTTGTCACATCAGTGTTCGTAATGCTCCCTACACTTCTTTCATCTGACTTTTCTAATACTCTGTGGTGTACCACATTATCTAATGAAGTTCAGGTGAGACCTGTAAAGCTGCTTACATTTTGAAACTTCCTCTGTTGAGTTTAATAACATGTTGGTTTGGTCACATGGTCACAGCCATTCGAGTTCCGGTTTGAAATAAAAAAGTGAAAAATGGAAAACGACTGGTATTTCGTTTTTTTTTTTAAATCGGTGAACTAAAAACGGCTTGTATTCTGTTATTTGTTATAAAAACAAAAAACGGAAAATTGGAATCGAAAAACGTGTTTATTCCTTTTCCATTCATATTTTGCCGTAGGTCGGTCTTTTTTAATGACCCAGAAGGCATCGTTTTCCCAAGTTTTTCCGAAAGATCCACAAAACGAAGGAAAACGTTTGTAGTTCGGTTGCGTTAGATGCAAGACGTCTTTGGATCAATATTCAGATTTTATTAACCATC
>JAPQRQ010000022.1:35019613-35034248 GCA_037367365.1 Apogon talboti
CGAAGGAAAACGTTTGTAGTTCGGTTGCGTTAGATGCAAGACGTCTTTGGATCAATATTCAGATTTTATTAACCATCATTAATTATCTGTATTCATTCTTATGTGATGATACAGGAAAAGGAATGGAGCTGATAAGTGAAGTTGCAAGTATTAAACAAATGAGAAAGTAATGAAGTTTGGTGCTAGTGAATGTTAGCATCTTAGTTAATTGGCGCCCACTGTATCTGCTTAACAGGATCTGCGTGTATTTATTTGATATACAATAATTATTTTATGAACGATGGGAAAAGTGTAAGATCTTCCTACCAACAACTCGAGAGTACCATGAGTAGCACATATGGGTGTCGTACGGCCACCTTACAACAAAAAAAAATTCATGAAGTGGCTGTAGGTATGACGTAGGAAGGTCCCAAGGCACCCTTACAAGAACGCAACAACTGTACGGTCTTCATACGACACAAAATCACGTCATTTTCTAAGAGGCCTCGAGTTGCTCTTGCGATTTGAACAGCAGCTGTACCAACTTCATAAGACGGTCGTAAGAAACTAATGCTCCCTCCAGATTTCATACGACCTGGGAGCTTCGTACAAACACATCTTTGTGACCGAGGCATTAGCGCTCTGTCCTTGAAAATGACAACATCTGGTCTCAGAAAATTAAAAAAAAACAAACTGTTTTTCCATTTCTGTCAGATAGTAACTTTATTTTTTGTTATTAAAAAATAACAAAACAGGACAATCTGTTTTTTAAAATTTGGTTTCTGTTTTGACACTGAAAAACAAAAACGCCTTGAAGTTCAATTGTAATTCTTCTATTTTAAAATGAAAATCAATTAACCACTGGTTTTTCTTTTGCTTCTGAAAAGAAAATCCAATTACCAAAAGATCCACGGACCGTACACAAACCGTCATACAGCATGTTCACATTAATCTTGAGGATAAGCAAGTCATCAGCTCAAAAGAGATGAAGTGTATTACCTTAATGAGCTGTGACGTTGTTAGTCCTGAATGAGATCGAAAAGGGCAAAAACCTGGAGGCTAGACATGTTTAATGTCTACTCTGGAAAGAAAGTTTTGTGGGTCTTCTTCTGCTACACTGTAAAACTGTTGTTATTTGGAAAATATTAATCTGTTCCTACACCGCTGATCCCCAGCGATGGCCTCCTAAATCCACCACACCCTCCCCTTAGGCCCCCACAGACCCACTGTTAACATCTTCACCAGGCTAATCCTCCAGGCCCTGCCGTCTGCACCTTCACTTCCTCTAGAGGACAATCCGGACATGTCTTTCCTGTGTGGCTTCTTGGCTGGCCATTGACCCCCCCACTCACCCTGTAACTCTGCTCCGGGATTAGACTCTGGCCTCGTTTGTCATGTCAGCAGGGGAGTATTCGGGGGATGGTGTGGTCTGACTCAAAATGAAATCACAAAAACACGCTACTGGTCACAGAAAAGCAGATCAGGAACGACAGCAAGAAGTTTAGAACGGTATGCAGATGGCTTTATTTTCAAAATGATTTAATTTATGAAATGACCCCAAAATAATCTGACAAGATGACGTTTGGCCAATGACTGTTTAGAGGTTTTTAAGGACAATTACACCTTAATAGATCTGTCCATTTCCCTTGTTTGGACAAGTGACCCCATTGTTCCTGCTTTGACAGCTGGTCTACTGGACAGAAAGGCCGGCTGTGTGCGGTAAACACCCTGATCCTGTCCTCAGTCTCTTTGCATATGTTCAGTCTCGTCCACTGTCTTGTCTGACCTGAAACGTCCCCATTTGCTCTTCAAGTAAGGAAAGGGGTGGATTTTAGAGAGGACTGAGACTTCTGTTTGGTCAGGCTTACCCCTATAAAAGGGAATTTATTGACCGTGTCACGGAGTAGTCTCAGACAGATAGTGACTGTTCGCCAGAGCAGCAAGGGGGCCGGAAGTTCCCAGTATTTCTGCTGAAAGCTGCAGCATTTGTGGATGAAGGCAGGATGAGCAGACAAGACAATACCCTCCACAGAGAAATCGTACAGCGCTTCTTTTCAGAGGTTAGTTTGTTGGCGGATTACAGCTAGGGTCTCTGAGGTAACGTTAAGGACTGCCAACCGAATGTTCTTCTGGACTCAGTGGCGAGGTAGGCACTTTTCTATCACATCACATGAAGAATCACTTCGTTGCACTGGGACTGAACATTTTGGCTGCTCCAGGGAATGAATTCACTTGGGCCATGTAAAATTGCAAGTTGGAAAGCAGCATGGGAACGACTGGCTGTGCAGAAGGTGGCTCAACGACCTTGTGAGATCCGGTCTAATCCAGTGCCAACAGAGAAGGGAAACTGTCTCTAGTTCTGGATTAGGCAGCTGTTGAAGGAGGTCACCCTAGATCTTGCATACATGTCCCAAGCTCCTCCCCACCGCGTTTCTGATTGGTTGAGCTCTCCTGTGTGGAGGCAATACAGAGAGTTCTCGTTGAATGAAGTCTGCCTGTTGATGTGACAATAGTCTGTATTGTTCTGTACCATCACAGGCTTTAGAAAAGGCTACGTTTCACAGCCTTTGTAATGCATATGACATTCTTGTCAGCTAGGTAACCATTTCTCCCATTCCTGCAGAGGACACATGCCTAACAAGGAACTGTTGGTGACTGAAAAGGAAAAAAAATTCATTCGTTCCTGTGTTTCACAAAAAGGCAGTCCTCTTCTTTGCATCCGTGCTCGCAGCTTCAAAGATGGAAGCATTTTTTTTAAACCAGACCATTTATACCCCATGTCCAACTATGGCACACATTTGTATAAGCCCTTCATATACCGCACAAACCAAACCGGACCATCTGGTTGTTGCGGTTTTAGGCGTATACAGTCTATCCAGTGACTCAGACCTGCCAATCACACTGCTCTCAGGCGATAGTAGACAAGATGAAAGAGTTCAGTCCAAGAGTATTGGCTCAACCTCACTGAGTGATGATGGGATTTCTGTTTATAGAGTTGTTGCAGGAGAATGATTGCAATTTACTGCATAGTAATTTGTGTCAAGGCATTGTTGGCCTTAACGACATCAAATGTAGTGGTGATTTTTTTTCCTCCGTACTTACTGCATCATACTCCAATTTAATTTATAAGACTTTTCTGAATATTAGTTTTGTTTCTTCCCTGATCAAGAAATGATTTTAGAAAGTTGGTTTAAACTGGTTTATAGTGCTAGACTAGTCTCAGTTTGACTCATACATTAGAATAATATCATATAATATATAAAAACACTTAATTGTGTCTTAAAAGTGAGGTAACATACACATTTTTTCACATGTGACAGTAAGTTGTCAGAGTTAAGTGGCATTATTTTTTTCAGAATGTTTTTTAAGTTAGTACCTGAATTTTGCTCAATAAAAAATATCTTGCTATTGTTGAAGCACTTCCTGAAAGTGAAAGTGTTGTGTTGGAGTGAAGTGTGCTGAGTGTTTTGAAGTGGCGACACATTCTGTCATGATTTAAGTTTGGTAAAAAAAAAAATTTATTTACCCAAAATTCAAAGCAAATTAGTTCCTACGTAAGATAGACAAGAAGTATGAGCTTTGTGTCACAGATGCATTTCAGTATCTATTTGATGTGTGTGTAAAATGTATGTGTGTTGGTGAGATTTAAGCCTTGGTCTATCTGACACATAACTTGATGGGAAACTGGCTCCAGTGCTGTCACACCCGGTATCAACAGCTTGTTAGCGTCTTATCCGAGCGTGCCTTTTGGAGGTGAGTCAGGTGACAGAGTGAGCTCAGGGGTGTACATCTCTGCTCATGTATGTCCTCCGTCCTAGCCCTGGTCTCTGTGCCAGGCATGTGGCTGCCCGGCTGTTTGGATTTAAAGTGCTTTACCTCTCTTCCAAACTTTGGCAACTTGCCGACCCTGTCCTTTGGGTTGGCTCACATAAGGCAGACTTTATCATGCCTGACGTGACTCGTCATGAAAGACGACCCCTGAACCAGTTTGCCAATGTCAGCAGACGGCAAGTGAGGAATGGATACTGACAACTGCTGCTGAACAAGAGGAGAAGGGGGGGTAAAAAGTAATTTTTGAGGGCAAAAAGTTTCAAAATCTTTGCAGACCACATAAAAATACTGAATGTCATCAAAAGAAAACGTATTGATGTGTCTTTCTCTGAGTGATCACTTACGGTCACTTACAGCATATCTGACTTCACAGTTTTATCTTACTGTTCCTGACGTCTGAAGGCTGCCCATTTATCAAGTACTGATTTTATCGACAGTTGCCTGCTCAACAAGGCTAACGGTATCTCCTGCACAGAGAATCTTGATGAGGTCACTATTTCATACTTTATTTTTTATGTCTGACAACTTAAACAAATAAAATGTCTGTGACAGTGCTATTGGGCCATTTGTTATATTGAAATGCACACAAAAAACTCATCATTTGGGGCCATCAGTTAGCCTTAGGAGTTTCTCTGTGATGTGAAAGGATGGTAATCATAAATCATACTTTAAAAAGTCCCCCTTGCCTGCACAATACAGATTAGGTTTTCAAATGTGATGCAATAACTGTTCATAGGCTCAGTTTTTGGTAATTCAATCGAATGCCTTTTCTTGCACTGTTAGAAAAAGTTTCACACCGGTCTGTGGATATTGCTAGAATTTAAGGGTTCATGAATCTTTGCTTTAAATTCTGTATAAACTTGTGAGTAGTGTTTATGAAAGAACCATAAGCCTAAATTTAAGCAACATTTTGAACATCTAAAATCCTCAGTGACTGTTGAGGAGATTCACAGATTTGCAGGTGAAAACAGTTGCCTAGAGTGTTTCATATTAGCATTAAAGTCAATCTGATGTCAAATAAACCTGTCGAAAGTCTCAAGTGTAGAAGTATAAACAAGACATGCAGTGTGCAGCCTATGGATCAAGTTTACACAGCACATCACTGGCTAAGTTGGAGAACAAGATAAGTATACGGTGCTGTAACCCCTAGAATTAACTTTATGAGGGTTACCGTGGAGATGAATGCCAGGTCGCCTTTCAGAAGTCCATTACGCTGTAACAGACTCAGCAGTTCCAGTGCGCATTTGTTTGTTGTTAAAGTTTTATGCAGTACAGACGCATACACAGGGACCAATTGTGCTTTGGGTTTTTACTGACCTCCGACCCCCGGGACACGTCAGGAACGAGAGGTGTTAAACAAAAGGGCCAAAGAATGTGTACATGACAGGTGCAGAGCTTTTTTCTGTCATGTGAAACGTGCACTCGCCCCTCTCTCCCTCCTGATTGTTCTGGATGTCAGGGTGGAGTGCAGGAGCCTGTTTGCACAAAGTCAACCCATATTCACATCATCCTGCCTCTGTTTTCAACAGAAACATTTGATTAAGTGGACGGTTCCAAGAAACAAAGATAGTCGTGTAAAGGCTGAAGTGCGTATGTGTCTGATAAAGACAAGATTAGCCTCTCTTGGATCTGATGAATGTCTCTTATTCTTTTTAACAAACAGTACTGGCAGCAAAACTGTGTTGAAGAGGCGCATGTATTTATCAGCTCTCAGGGCTGTGGAAACAAAACCTCACTACATAAACAGATTGCAATTGTTTATGAGGATTTTCCTTACCATTATAAGGCTTAGACAGCACCACCTACGCCAAAATCATGTCAAAATAAATGTGGAGAGCATCAAGTGAGATTGATGAGATGTGATTCTTGCAGGAGAACCCTTAAACCCCACCACCTGTGCACCTACATCTGTCACAAACTTATGGAAAACTTTGGAACACACAGAGGACACCCGGAAAACCCAGTGACAACCCTAATCGTGCTTTTTAAGACAGAAGCAGAACGGGAGCTAAATCCAAACTAACATTGTTGAGGTGGCCTCTTCATCTGTCTCCGTACAGTCAGGTCTTTGCAGTGTTAGTGTTGGGTTTACACACGCTGAAGCTGCTGCCCTCTTCACTTCAGTAAGCAGGACCGTGGCTCTAGCATTCAATGTGCCAGGTTTACTGTCACGCTCTTAGTTAGTCACAGCTCCTGGAACTGTTGCCAAGCCCTCAGTAGTCGGACCGTGTCCCTACTCTTGTTTTACAATATTTAGATAAAAGGGTTGCCTAGCAGCCCTGCTGAATAGACTTTGCACATGTTTATACATAATCAAACAGGAGTCTGCTTTGACTGATCACTTTTTGTATGGTACTGAGGCACAGGCCTTAGCTTGCTTGGGCAAATTACTGATTGCTTGTCATTGTTACTACATTTTTATACATTTTAGTGGATTAGTTTTGATGGTTTTGCACCTATGCAGCAACATGGGTTTAAATTTGTAACTTTTCTGAGGGATGACTTATTTTAAGGCCAGTATCCATGGTGAAAGGATGGTTTATGTCTGTAAATAGGAGATGGCAGGACTGTAAATATACCGGTTAGGGTGGACCTTGGCACTTGTTGCTGTTGCTTGTGAACACAGCGCTAAGGTTTCCTAAATGAATGGCAGGCCCTGTGTGAGAACGCAGCCCGCCTTAGTCCACATGGGACGATCACAAGCAACAGCTCAGAATAGTCTGTTGTTGGAAAAGGTTAGAGGTTACCTTACCAGAGGAGCAAACGGAAAATTAGAGCCTGACTGGCTCACTGGTTTTGTCTTTTGTCTCACCTTAACAAGGTTATGGACAACTGAATGTTGCTCCTCCTCAATTGGCTCAGTTTGTGAAAGGCGCTCTATCTGTCCATCAGAAATGCCACAAAAGCAATGGAGCATGAAGCTACACTTGAGCCCTTACTAGATTATCTGACCATTATCTAAACACTGCTGCTTTAGTTAGGTCATAGTCTTTTTTTTTCTCTGTTGATCTTTTTGATGAAATCAACAATTTCACTGTTATTTGAGTTTGTTTGAAATCCAAAGCTGGACAATGACACAACGCTATACGTTGCCCTATTTCTAGTGAAGGTATTGTCCAGTCCTCTGTGTTTACCACTGCTGGGAAAAGTGCCACTTACAATTTGGCGTTGGCCTCGAACAATAGGGCAGATTCCATGAGCTGTATTCTGTTGTTTCCCTCACTCTGGGAAACCGCTCATGGTTGTAGTTATTTTTGGAGCTTAGTGTGAATTGTAGATGATAGATGAAGTATTCCTCCTTCTGAAGGAGACCTCTGGCACATTGGGGACTAGAGTAACAAGAGAGTTAAGAAGGTGTGTTTGTGTGCACGTCTCACTGTGTCAGTCTCAGATGTAGACTGTTTGTAGGGGTTTTTTTGTTCACGATTTGACAAGCTTTATTTTTAGTTGCTGAATAACCATAGGCTGATGAAGCGTCTCCTTGACCCAAATGGCAGACAAAGAAGCTATGTACCACGGGACAGTAGAGTGTCTTATACTATGTCAAGGTAAAAAGAATGCATTTTCTACACACAAACAAAGTGTTATGTTTCATCTTATGTTTATCTGAAGTATGAAGTGCTGGTGAAGGATCCAACAATCTTTTTTCACATTTCTCAACACTACTTGTATTGGATTAATTTTCCTCTGCGGCAGATCAGGTGCTCTGTCTTCCTGTCATAGGAATATGTCTGTGTAGTAAGTTAATTTTAGATCAATACAAAACATTTAACTTTGCTGAGGTGGTGCAGACTGCATTCCAAACCATTTATGAACATTTGCACCATGAGACTGACTGGCTCAGTTGTTTAGAGTCCCACACGGTACTTGTACACCTGCCTCTGTAGCTTTCCACTAGATGTATTTAGCACTTTATCTGTCTTCCTACTACTTGTAACTGGGCAAATCGGTTTAAATTGAGCAGGCTTCTTTGTATAATATATCGGACAGGAACCACGGTGATGTTTGCACAGATGTTAGAAAACATTTTAGAGATTCAAGGGGCTTTTTTTTAGGTTGACTTGGCAAATCCTGCAGAATATAAGAGCCAGCAAACGAGACAAACCTGTATAATGAACATCTCTCATGTTGTTTGAGTAAAGTGATGTTCCAGGAATATCAGAACCTGAACACCGGTCTGTCTTCCTGCTTATCTGGTTGTGTCAACAGAGACCAGCAGGCGCTCTCTCAGCTCTAAATTCTGTTTATTTGCCTTGAGGGAACAGTCCTTATGCAACCACTGCACCCCATACATCTAAGCCCATCAGGCACGGCCTCCACAGTTGACCCTCAAACTGTGGGTTCCTGTTGGGGTGTCCAGGACGCTGTTCCGCCTGTTAAACTTTGAGCTGGCTTCCCCAGTGCCATCACTGCTGTGGAATTTTGGATTTAAAAAAGCACAAAGAGGGACCCACAGTCTGCGTCTGTGTTTATCAGTGAAGTCATTAAGGCCGTGGCTTGTTGTTAGTCACAAACAAACGCTGCCTTTACAATTATATAACAAACACATGGAGAGATTTGAAGGACTGCAACACAGACAGATCAGTTTCTAAGTGTGGGAATGCCTCTTTTGAAAGCCAGAGGCAGAAAAAGGATAAAGGCTCTGGTATGTGTGGTGTGGAACTGACTGTTTGGCCTCGGCTTTCAATGCCCCTTTATTTGCAGAGCTTCCCGCCCATTAAGTGTTGCTGCTCTAATCAGTCTGAAAGTCATCTTCTAATAGGTGGGCCTCATTGTGGAGCCCTCTTTCTTTGTGAGTAGTCCAACCATAAACACCACGCTGCTATGATTCCAGCTTCGCAGCACAAACAAACACTTAGGCCTGGGCACTAAAACAAATATGTACTGGCAATCATTCACAGCAGCAAGAACATTATTTACTAGAATGTTAGGCTCGGTTAAAAGCATCGAATACAAACTCAAAGTGTGATTGCATCACCAGACACCAAATGTGCTCCCTCCTTGGCTTCAAAACTCTTTGCTTGATATTAGAGCACACTGTGAGTGAAACACTAAGAGTTTGTTGTTGTACAACATCACTATTCAGGTAGAAAGTTCTATCTGCAGGTGGAACATGTGTGACAAAGTATCAGGTAGACTCTCTTAGTCTACCTTATTACAGCATGCCATAAATATGAATGTCAAAGAAGCTGGTAAAAAAAAACTGCAAATAAACAACACTACTGTAATTAGGAAATGAAATGCAGATACCAACCTGCATTTACTACACTGCATTCACAGTTGTCAGTGTGGAAGATGTCTGATTGAATAACTGTGACATGTCAGATTAGATCATAGTGATACTATGACACATAAGTGATTTGTCTTTCAGTATCGACCCTGATATGCAGGTTAAATTATTGTCGGTGTATATAATATTATATTTAATATTATTATATAATATAGACATGTGCCTTAAACCCATGATAAAATGCTCACTGAATTGCAGTGAATGAGAAAAAACATGTACACACTTTTTTCCTTTTTATTTGGGGTCAAAGTTAACAATGTTCCCATAAAGCTGAAAGACATACAGCTAATATGCATACTTCATTATTTGAATATTAAGTTTCAAGCAAGTCACATCATAATTGTAATACTGAAAAGCACATTGCAGATTGTCCGCTTATCATTCAGGCAGGTCATATTAAAGTCAAAGTATCGTGGTTACATTCCAAATGACATGCTTAAATTCAACATTTTGTTGCTTCAGTCATCATAAATATCCGCTGAAATTTAACAATTTATCAGGATGAGCTTTCCAGCCATGTTGCCCAGACGATCAGATCAAATTCATATGTGAGACCTGTGTAAAAGGTTCCCCTCTCATATCTTTTATTCAAGTGGCTTTAAAGTATAAAGAAGCCTTAAGCGTTGACTCCACTGAGGTGAGGGCTGTGTGCCTGGTGTGGACCAGATTGGACCAGATGGTTTCACAGCGTACAGCCCTCTGACACATGGGCAGATCATACGGGGATGGCCCCTATATCCACTGTTTCTATGTTTTTTCTGGCTGTTAAAACATCTAATGAAGAGCTTGATGTTGCTGGCAACATTTTAGAGCTCACTTACTCAAATGGGTATATCAGCCTTATGTGATTGTAGAAGGAAACAGCTGTCGTTTTCAGTGAGTTGCGGCCAAGAGGGTCACATTGTAACCCTGGCAGACCTGACTGGCACCACAGCCCCTTGTGTCTATTTCTGAGGCTGTGGATGCACACAGGGGATTGATTTGGCACCTACATGAGCTGCGACTGTGGGTATGTGTTGGACACAAGAGCTTTATGCCCTCTGATCATCGCAGGTAGCCTGGACAGCTGGTGCTTTCCACAAACAAGTATGACAGGGAGAAGAAAGGCTTTTTTGTCCCGAGAAAGCTGGGAAAAGATCCAAACCAACAGTAGATTCTTGTGACACTAATTCCTCCCCACTGGCTTTTTTCTCTCTCTGAGAGATAGTAGGCTACAGTTGGGGGTGGGATTCTGATTGGGATGGAGAGAAAGGACGTAGCCTTGCCAGGGCCCTCAAGTGGTCATTATGAAAGAAAGGACAGGAGGGGTTTGATTTAGTGGATATTTTGTGGCTCTGATCTAAACATATACTGTGAAGCAGAGCCTGGGGAAATGACTCTGGCTCTTTGCAGTGTTCATGTTCCCACGTGGATTTGCTGACACAGTTAAGGCCCACATTAGGGAACTAGTTCAAAGGAGACATACAGGAGCCCACTAAAGGGTAGCATGACCTGGATATATAGCGATAGAAAGCTGCAGTCCTGGCTTGTCAGATGTATTTATTGACACTGATTTTACAGGTGGCTGCAGCAAAACCTATAACAGTGTCAAGAACGTGTCACAGCAGTGTTGCTGCACACTTTTGATTTAACACAGATACAGTGGCTTCTACTTTTCTGCAAATTTAGATCATCGTCTGATTTGTGTAATTAGTTGTCCCCCTTAGCAGAGCTCTTTGCTTGTGTGCTTTTCTGCAAACTAGGTTGTCTTTGGTTGTCTCTGTTCTCCTTTTCCCTTGGCCTCTATCTCCCTTTTTTTGCTGCTCCCCTGCTCTCTCTTTTTTTCCCTCTGTGTGTATTGTGCTGAGTTGGCTGTTGTCACTCTGTGATTGTAGTTAAGCTCAGTGATTTTTGCGTTAGTGGCACTCGGAGCGTATGGTTTTCTTTGGGCCCTGCTGACTCCATGCCTGGTGTCTCACCGAGCGTGTCCACCTGTCTCCTTACTCACTCCATCCTCAGCTAAAGAGATGACATCACTGCTAGCAAACACACATGCAGATGGATTCATGTAGGGGACATGAACACTGACACTCTCTCCATATGGAAAGGGGGCATTTTTGAGCTTCTCAGTCTGTCAAACAGTGTGAGTTGTTTACTGCATGTTGGCTTGATGAGCACTGGAGCGTGGCTGTTACAGCCTCTAAAGCATCATCCTTTCCTGTTGTTTAATAATCCATTGTCAATTACAGCCTGAAAAACACTGTTTCCTTTGCTCTGTGTCTTGTCATTCAGCTCTGATTGGGTGGAGATCCTGGAGCCACGCTCTCGTGAGCGTATGTATGTGAATTTGACTACTGGTGAGTGCGGCTGGGAACCTCCTCCAGGTGTTCCAGTCCGCCAGGCAGACGGAAACCAGTGGTGGGAGCTGTTCGACCCCCACAGCGGGCGCTTCTACTACTACAACTCTACCGGGCGCCGCACCGTCTGGCATCGACCCCAGGGCGCTGATATAGTGCCCCTGTCCCAGCTTCAGGCCATGAAGCGCTGCAACGACGCCAAGCGAGCTGGAGCGGGCGTGGAGAGACACCACCACGGGACCACGGGGAGTATCAGCAGCATGGGGAGCCAGGGCCGCTACACCCCCCAGCCCGAGCAGGATGGAGACGGCACCCTACCCAGAGCCCTGGAAAGCACCGATGAAGCTTCCAATCCTGAGCTGGACCCGTCAGTGGACAGCAGATCACAGGGAGATGGAAGCAGCACTGACCACAGCACAGAGAGCAGCAAGGAACCACACAGGTAAGCCTGACCAAACCAGGTCATCAGAGGAAACTCAGACTAGTGGTGACATAAAAATAACATTATTTTGAAATGGAATTTTGCAGCACAACCAAAAACTTAATTTTCCCCCTCAGTGTTAATGGGTCGTGGTGTACAAGAATAAATGGCTTTGTACAATTTGGTTGAATAAGAATAATTGTGCACAGGCCAAAGTATACCAAAATGCCATGATAAAAATGGACATTCTGGAGGTCCAAAAGATGTGGTGCTCTGCACTTCTCATATGCCTGGACAAGATCTGTGTAGATTTAAATGATGACACAAAAGAGTCTGCATTAAATTATTTATTTGAAGCTAATAGAGTGCAGAATGCAATAACTTTTGTATGCAATATAAACATATACAAACAATATTTTTGGAAATCAGTAGATGTCATGCAGTATTTAATTTAATTTAGTCTAGTCTTTCTCAGCTTCTATAAATAAAGGCTTTATTCATACTATCTGGAAAGAAAGCTAAAGTTGGTAAACTAAATTAAAGTTAAAATTACCCAAAATGAAAATACTCATGGTTTTGTAAGTAACTGGAATTCTAAGAAGAAACTGATACACTAAATAAATATAAAAACGAACTAACTTAAGAGCAGACCTGCAGTAGTCTGGACTGTATATCTGGAATGGGATTTGTGCTTAATAATCAGTAGATCGTATAACCGGCAGAGAAGTGGGGAAATGTGATAGTCATCGCAGCATGTGCTATAGTCAATTGTAATGACTTTCAAATGGTTTTGCTATTAGAACTCTTGGGATTATTTTGACCTTTTACCAGGCGGGTCAATCTCAAACTGTTTTTTTTATTCTCGGGCTCTGACTTATCTGAACTTTCCATATGTAGCATGTTCTGTTATTGTAGTCGGTGAACCATGTTCAGGCCGTTGAGCAAATCACTACCAAATGGGGAGAAAAGGCAGTCAGCTGCATTACAGTTCACAACATTTTGCCCCTCCAGCTTCGACTACTGGGGCAAAATGACCTCCAACAGTAAGTCATTCAGTGATCCCATCATGTGTTTGGAGTTGTGGTCTCGTCCAAACTAGCGTCTTTTCTTTCTAAGCTGGATTCCACACATGCCACTTGTGTTTCCTCTGGCATCGGGCCACAGAGGCCAACTTAGTGTCCCTCTGTGTGCTCACCACTGCTCTGCTCTGCTCCAGCGCTCGTTTCGTTTTCCTAAAACAAATTTAGGCCTTGGGCCATCAAAGACTATAACTCCTCTTATGGGTGAGAGCTTAAACGCACATGCATGAGAGGCATGTGAGAGAGTGTTGTCTGTGGTTAATAACAAGCAGAACCGCTACATTCCAGCTGCCTATAAACAGGGCGAGACCCTGCTGGTTTTCAGAGGCTCTGCCATGGGATAACTCTGCCTCTCTGGTTTCTCCTCCATCTTCCGATACCTCACCTTGACCATTAGGAGGGCTCTCCTCTGACCCGCCAGTCTTTTGGAATATGTAAAGGTGGAGGGGGAACTAATTGGTCAGTCACGGCTGTTGACTTGAGGTCTGGTAGCGTTGCCTCTGGTTTATGTGTGTGGGGTGTTAAAACTCCCCACAGGGTCCCACACTGGTGACTCAACCTTTCCCAGCACCTTTTCTGTCTCCCCTGAAAACAATGGCCAGCTGTATTCCTCAGAAGCCGGCTGAGGAGCCTTTAGCCCATGGGGGCTTGATATCCTACTTAGCCATATGGCCCTTCAGATGCTCAACAGCCGCCATCTCTTAGCAGGTAATTAGAAACCAGAACAAAATGCACACGGTGAGGCTGGAATGTGACAGCTCAAAATGGATGAAAACAAACTCGGGGGCTTGTTTGTCTTCTTTCTTAATTGATAATGACAACGATCAATAGAGAAGAGCAAACGAGGGAGTTTCAATGAGGAGTCGGAAGGGTCACAGTGGTTTGAGGTTTACTAATTGCTCTGTCCCACCCAGAACAGAAGAACGTCAGGGACTTTTGTGGTAAGAATATAGTTATCTTCCTTTTTTAAGTCATGCTATTTCCAGTCATAACTTTCCCAGTTCCATAAGGTAAGCGTTTTTGGGGTTTTTTGGAGTTTAATTTTCCTCAATGTTTCATTTGAATGTCTCAGCTATTTTAGAAATGTTTCAGTTTAGGTTTGTCACTGAAATACGAGTGGAGATGAAAAGTTATTAACCTCTGACTTCTAAAAACAATACTGTTCTTTGTGAGGATGTGACAGCCTCAGTTCTTCCAACCCCAGTTTCCTTTTGTGTCATACTATTAATAAATCTGGTCATTGGAGATAGAAGAGTTTCCATACAACACACCCTCCATGTTATTCTAAGGAGAGGTTTGTAGATGGGGCTTCCTTTCTCTTTGTGTTTGTCGCTCTGTATTTGTCTGTGCTCGCAGTTATAGGAAGTCTAGGCATGTGAGCTCACTTGTATGCCAAATCTGTTACTCATTCACCAAGTGTTATCACACGTCCTGGGAGTTTTCTAGTATCTACAGTCTGTGGAGCTCATCAGGGAAGTACCATGATCTCCAGGTGTTAACATGTCAGTCACATGACATTTTGGGGAAGTCAAGAACCAAGACAAACTCATTATTAATGATAGAAAGTTGGGACAGATGACCATAACACATGTACTGAATTTCACCCACCTTTCAGTCTTTCAATGCGTGTGTGTGTGTGTGTGTGTGTGTGTGTGTGTGTGTGTGTGTGTGTGTGTGTGTGTGTGTGTGTGTGTGTGTG
>JAPQRQ010000022.1:35034348-35051230 GCA_037367365.1 Apogon talboti
GTGTGTGTGTGTGTGTGTGTGTGTGTGTGTGTGTGTGTGTGTGTGTGTGTGTGTGTGTGTGTGTGTGTGTCTGTATGTGGTCAGCCAGGTAACATCTGTAGGGCATTTCACGTAGATGTTCGTTGGATCTGTGTGTGGGCTTGTTTTCCCTTTCAACAGGGCTTTTACATTACGGCAGACCTGCTGGGGTTGAGTGGATGTTAAAAGTCTGCGAGGACACATGACATCGTGGTGTAAGACAACTCAAGTGATCCTAGGTGGTTCACATCAGGGTCACGGCTCTCTTTTGTCTCAGGGGCTGGCCTGGGGCGTGTAATGGGGCACTAAAAGGAACAAAGGCCCTCACTTAAACCAAATTGTGCCTCAGGGTCAACTCTGCTTTCTCTAAGCAGGAAGTCTAGGTATGTTGAATAGAGGACACAAAATGACATGTATGTGCCCTCTCATTTAGCCCTGTAATGATATAGCAGTGCACCAGCAGTCAGGCTGACATTAGACACTTAAAACCTGTCTTCTCTGACTGTTAGTTGGGTTTTGATGCTTTTTGAAAAGATTTCGAGCACACACCCACACAGAGTTGGTTGCTTTTACGTCTGGGTTGTTCCATTGCTTATTTGTGTACAATCTAGTTCAGTCTTCACATTAAAGAGGTGACAAAATAGCGGGCCAATAGTTTAACTGCTCAAAGATATTCCCCAAAGTTTGACAAGAGTGGGACAACCTATGCAAAACAAAAACAAAACTTGAAATCTTTACCTTTTAATTTTTGTTTCTGTTTCTATTTTGGGGACGTTTTTAAGGGATTTAAAAAATAAACCACACCTGTGAAAGCAAGAGTACGAAAACCTCAAAACAAAACACATCCCGCTTATAGCTATGACTATCTAGCTGTGAGTCAAGTAGGAGAAAGCACAGCTAGGTTTCTCTAGGAAGTGAGGGGGTGTCTTATGAGTAGATTAGGTTTTTGAGTTTTAATGAGTCACACATTGTCTGCATGTTTACGGCACAAGCACAGGCCTCTCTTGCTTTTCATCTACTGCTACTCTGAGGACGAAGCCGCAACATTTTTACACACACTGGAAAGACTTTTATCTCTGTGCTCCTGGTGTGGTAAGCTCATTTTTCAGCTCTTTCCAGATGCTGTTTTAAGTCGGACTGTAATAGTTTTTTCCCTCTTTCTTTTTCCTCTGTGAAAAAGTTGCACTTTGAACTCGTCATCCAGTTATGCGTCTATGTGCTTTGGTCTGGTTTGCAGTGACAATGACTTTATTTAAGTTTTTATCTCTGCCACGTTTCTCTGTGCTCTGTGTTCGACTCTGCCTGTCTCGTAAATGCAAAGTCTGTGGCGTTTTCCTGATCTAGATTACAGAGTTCCAGTTTTATGTGTCTCACTGGAGCAGTGTCTCCAAAAAGCTCTTTTGTTTTATTTTAGATATCATTTAAAAGCTGCTTCTACAATAAGCTGTTCTCTTTCACTCTCTGTTCTTGTGGTGAGGTAGAATATCCCCCGTGTGTTGTTGACGAACCAGTGGCACCACATGAAGTAGCCTCAAGCTGCTGCTCTGATTCTCTCAGCTGACTCACAATATACACAGGTGTTTTTTGTTCACTGTTTAGGGCTTTAGGGCTTTTACCTTCATCCTAAGGTTGTGTGACATGATGATACTTATCATGTGACTGAAGATCTTCTAGTGTTTCCCATTATGCTCTGTCGTTTATTTCATTATTCTCTCAAGTCGTACTCCTAGGCAGTATTTTTGGTTGTTTGCATGACATCTTCTGTTCTTCTTTGCGGCACGTGTTACATGAGGGCAACACAACTCAACATGGGAGAGTGAACGTGACTCTGAACAGGGTGGGACTCTAACCAGCCAAGACCAAATTAGGAGCTTCTACCTAGAAGATGGACTACGTCTCTCTCATAGATCAAAGTTTTGAGATAAACAGTCTGACACTGGCCACAAATCTATACTTTGGAAATTATGCTGCTGACTGGTCCCCACAATAGACCCAAACACTCCTAGAAGCAATTATAGTTCAACATATTTTCTATTTACCATGTTATATTTTGTTTTTATATTGCAAGCATCTAATCCATCATGGGGGTGCTGGAACCTATTCCAACTACCTATGGGTAGAAGGAAGGATACGCCCTGGATGTGTCGCCAGTTCAACGCAAGACAAACATCTAATTCAAAGGAGAAAAAAATCAAATACGATCAAGCACCTTACAAGATAAATAGGCCTTTCCATGTAGTAATTTTGCATAAACTACTTATTCATTGATCTGGGTATAAAATGACTGAGGTTTAGATCATCACACAGCCCTACTTCAACCATTTCCTATAAGACATCATCATTCTCTACGAACTCTATTATTTCCTGCCTTTAATATTGTCATTTTCTGAGTAGAGGTTGGTGTTTTATTCATGTCATCCAGAGTGTGTGCTGTAATGAGATACACTTCTAAATTCCAGAGGCTGGTCTATGTGGAATCCAGTTGGGTTTGGCCCCATCCTGCCACTTGAGCGGCAATACTAATGGCAGTCCTGTGGTCCGGCCTGGCACTCCTCACAGGGTCGGGCTGTGGGATCCACAGACATGCACAGCTGGTAGACATCTTGGCTCAGAGGAGGGAGGTGTATCACTTCAGCTGTTGCAGGACAGCTGTCTCTGAAGGTGTTGTACTGCAGCTATGTGGCGTCAAGCTTCGCCTCAATTTTATGCTGGGGGATGTTTTTGGTTTTTTTTGTTCTCTGGCAAATTGTTCAAAAATGAACATTGCTGAAGTGGATATGTCATTGTCCTGAGTGAATCCTCTTTGTCGACTCTATTTCCTTCCTCTTCGTAGAACGCTGTGATCCTATTGGTCTTCGATGTAAGGTGTTTGTGTCACAGAAGATTGGCCTGTGCGACCTCATTTCCTCTTCCTGTCCAGTCAGTGTTAATAATAACCTCTGTTTTTCAGACTCCGCTACTCCCAGGGGGTGTATTTAAGAACTTCCTAATCCATATCGCTCCTCATCCTCTAAAGTGACTCAGCTGATAGCTTTTCCAACAGCAGCAGTTATTCCAGGCAGGAAAGAAAGAAGAGACAGAACATGTGCTGACAGGAGTGTCCCCATAGTATATTTAGCTGGTTATTGAGACAACCTGACCAGAAGAATTTTCAGAGTGGTGACTGGAATATCTAGGACTGTGTTCACGTCTGTGAGACAGTAGAGCTGCGAGACTAATTGAAATTTGCTGACCGTTAAGTTGATTTGCTGCCCTAGAGGCCAATCAGATTACCCTGCTGGTTTCTGAAGGGGCCTCTAACTTCATTTTATCTTTCATTTCACTATGTTAAAGCTTTCACATGCAAGCTTAGAAAGAGGGGGTTTGTAATTGCATTTCTGAGAATACCATAGGTGTGTACTTGTCCACTGCATGTGCTTGTGAAAAAGCTAAAATGGAGTTGATGACTCTGCAAACAGCAAAAGATCAGTTCAAATGTGGAGAAGTTTATTTTACTCCTAGAGATAATGACCATTTCATGTCTTTTCATGTCTTTTCTTAACCTTTTAGTTAGATTTCTGTAGAATATACCCCTCCTTTAGCTAACATTCAGCAAACACCTGACAACCAGGTAACACACCCTTTCTAAACAACTTTCATTATTATACTGAGGTCCGGGCCTGTTCAGTCTTATGTAAGAGCCTGTGTGTTTGACTGACGGTAGAGGTTGAAGATGGCTCGTTCCTCTCATCTTTCATCCTTCCCTCCCTCCCACCACTCATTCGCTGTTGTTGAAGGAGGCGTCTCCGTGACGATGGCACAGCCATGCATTGTGTGGGGCTCCCCACACTGTCACAGAGGCTCCTGAATGAGCTCTGTGGAATGCCAGCCTTCCCGCTCATTCCCTCGCTGCACTCTCCCACGGCTAATCCCCACCCTCTCTCATTTACACATGCTCACACACCCTCCATTCTCCTTCACCTCCCCACCACTACCACCAAACGTCTCCCTACTCTACGCCTGTTGTACTTTCTCACCATTGAACCGTCTTTGTCTCTCTTTTGGACCAGGGTTTGTAATCATACTACTCTTCGGTCGACCCAGGGTTTACTGATATGTGAGTGTTGCTCGAGCTGTGTAATAAGATTACAGGCTTTGGATAGAGATGGAAGGCTCTTTCTGTACGGCCCTACTGTTGGAGTTGTCTGCAGGCCTCCATGCAATACTGATGATGGTTGCACCACACTCCCTGCTGACATCTAACATAATGTGCCAACACTGGAGGGGGTGAACATACTAGACCTTTTCTGAGCCTGGCTGGGACAATAGCAGGCAAACAACAGAGACAAAGCCTCATGAAATCCTTCTCTTCCAACACTCGGAGCTGGAGCGCTCCTCACAAGCCACTGAATGTATTCAGTTTCAGTCCCTAAAGGATAGGCGTTTTACTATTGTTATTTTAAACATTATTAGATTTCATTTAGTGTTAATATGGATGGGCAGAATTAATATGGAAGGCTGACATTTTTCAGAGTCTGTGCTTGTTTGGACAGGAAGTTAAAGCCTTTGAGGTTACTGAGTTTTAAAGATATTGAATTTTGTGTGTATTATGTCAAAAATCTAGCAAAGCTGTTTATAAACCCCCATTATTAAGATTGAGCTCTCTCTTCCGCTCAGGCTGCAGTGTGTGAACATTGCATTTTGTATTTCCTGTTTGCATATGGGGAAGTCCTGTCTCAAACCCTCCAGAGGACCTCTTTGAACAGGAAGCAGCGGTCACCTCTGTGTCAGGGTCAGTCCCCATAAAAAACCCCCAGAAAGAACATATAGAAGACAGATTTACACATGAGTCCAACTGATTGTTTTCATGTGTGTGTGAGCAACGACTTTTTTATTTGCTTTGATAGTGTTGAAGGAATTTGATTATGTGACTTTACGTGTGAGGTCTTCTGTGTTTTTCCTCAGTAATTTCACTACAGGAAAACCCTTGATGTCTCATGTGTGAGCTGTTCCTGCCATAGCACACCAGTGCTAAATGGTCAGCTGCGCATCAACTGCTGAGGTGGCAATGAGTTTGTAGCACTCGTATCACCACCTCCTGTTTGACAGAACCAGTGTGAGAAAACATACACTGTTTCAAAGAGCACAAACAGTGGCTTCTCACGTTTACAGCTGTCACCTATCATCCCCCTCCTCACGGCCCGTATAACCACACACTCACACCCGCTTGTAACAACTAAACAGCGGTGGTTTTCTGGTGAGTCCCTTCCATCGGAGCTCCTTGTCTTCACACACGTCTGTCTGTCTGTGTGTGAGTTGCAGTAAACTGCCTTGGTTTAGGTGGGGGAAATTTGGAGCTCTTCCGACAACAGTGGTTGTGGTGGCTGACAGTCCTGGTACTGTTCCAGGTGGCTCAGATCCAGCTGTTTGTGAGCAGGCCCTACCCGGATAGTGAATCTGTGGGACCGTTTGAAGATGAGAGCCTGTTTACATTCAAACCACAGAAGTGGTGTGACTCACTTTATAGACCAGGGGTGGCACTAGGTCCTGAGAGAAGAGAGAGAGAGCGGGGGGGGAATGCAGAGCTTTAGCTAAGTGGACTGAAGGAAGTTTGCCGTTGGCCTGATGACCTCAGGGGAATTGTTTGAGCATTGTTCCAGGGAGCTGAGGGGAGGAGAGGCCGCCTCTTTCCCTCCTCCTCCTCCCTCGCCGTCCTCTTCCTGCCATTACGACCCAACTCTCAACTGAGTCGTAGTGCTCCTGGAAAAGTGAAGCCTTTGAACACTAGTTGTTGCCACACAGACCTGTGTTTTTGTTTGGATTTACGAGGAAAGAAGGTGATAGGCTTTGATCTAATTACCCCATTGAATGTTACGAAGAGAGGCTTGAAAGAAGGAAGGTAAGTCTACCTTGCCAGACTTAAAACTTACTTACCTGTTTAACCTTTGATTAAGGCAGTAAGTTTATTGACCCTGTATCTTTAGACTGCGTCATGCGTTGTGCCCTACTGTGGTCAGCTGCCAACTGTATTTAAATAATGCCCGCTTTAGAGTCTTGTTTTTGATCAGTTGCAGATTAAAAAGCCCTCATTTCACAAGGAAGATTATGAAGTGACAGCAGAGTACAGGGCCACGTGACCAGATTGATGGCAGATAGTTTTACATTGCTGGTATTAGTAGTGGGCCACAGGGTTTGAAGTTAGCCCAGCCACTCAACCAAAAGGAGACAAATTAACCTTTGGACCCCAGTGAAGATCTTCTCAGCTATGAACTACTATTATCCAGACTTCTCTTAGATCAATTACTTTTCATACTCAAGACCTCTTAGTCACGCATTTGGTGTTTCAGTGAGATGAATTGCTCTCCTCTCTGTATTTTTAGGTACTTGCTTTGCGCACATACACACTGGCATTATTGTCTCATGGTTTTGACAAGGCTATTATGACTGCCAGACTAAAAATGGAGTTAAGTCGTTGGAGGTCAGTGAAATGTTTAGAGAAGAATTTGTGGCTTGCTGCTGATTTTCCCAGTACCGTCAGCCTTGAATTTTTCTGAAATAGATTACATGTAGTACATTGCTGAGTGCCTGTACTGGATTGTATACATTTGATAGTGCTCTTAGCTCAGTTTGATACATCCTCTGGACAGATGAAGATATATGCTGATATATACATGAAATGTCAAGAAAAGTCAAGTAAGATTTGTATATGTATATATGTATAATAATATAAACATATTTTCACAGCGTTACACATGTGTCAGTACATGAAATTGCTCTGATTTATAATAGGTTACATATATAGCTTGAATGTTTTCACTTGCAAATATATTATATTCAGTACAGCAAGATACTGTATTGTGCATCTCCATTTTTAAAAACCTATTTACTCAATTGCTTTGACTAATGTTACATCTCATTCTTTGTTTTTCTTTCCTTCAGGGATGGTTCCCAAAGGTGGCAGCCTGCACCTGGCTCTAAGGCAGCCATGTTGGTGAAGGTGAACAGTATGAGCCGTGGCCAGCCAAGCCCAGCCTTGCTGCAGCAGCAGCAGCTTCAGCACAGCACACAGGCCAAGGCCAACACATTCACACTACACCCCTCTAGCAACAAGGCCCAAGGGGGCCACTTAAGCTCCACACAGGGATATAAAACTGCTCCCTCTGGAAAAATGGCAGCTGACACACGCCAGGCTCATCACCTGAGAAAAGCCAGCAACGGCAGCTTCTGTTTGGTGACGCCTGACAGTAACCATCCCAGTCCACTGCTTCAAAGGGCCCAGACCAGCACACCACGACCTGTCTCTCCCCAGTATGGCTGCACTGCCCCAATCTATGATGAGCCAGTTTCAGAGTGCCCCATATATGATGAACCACCTACAGACATGGAGGTAGAAGGTGCACACATGTATAATGGGCAACCTTTGTCGCGTCTGACCCCTACTCACAGCTTACAGAAGCCAAGATACCTTCAGCACCCTGGTCCAGGAGCCAGACACAGGAGGAATCCCTCTGCCTCAGACTACAGCCCAGCTGGTCTGGAGTGCATCAAGCACATGGTCAATGTTGATCCAAAACAGGTCCTCGTATCTGGCTCTCCTGTACCCACTCGAACGCCTTCCCCTATTTCTAGACCGGACCCAACCTCAGCCCAGCCTCAGCCACATCCACCCTCCCAAGCCCACTCTCTGCCCCAGCCGAGGATTCAGCTAAGGGACAGAGAGCCAGCGACCCAGGGCCCGAGTACACTGGATAAGAAGCAAAATTGGCGGGTCTTGGAGGCCACTGTCCAGCGTGCCATGGAGGCACGACACAGTAGGCAGAGTAGCCAGGCTTCACAGGACTTTCCCTCATCAACCCCACAGACCACAGCAAACTATCAGGACTCTGGTTACTCCACTGGCCCCTCCCCGAGTCTGAGGAGGAAAAGCAGGAGGAGAGTGGGAGCTGGCGGGGGAGCAGGAGGCAGACCAGGGTCGGTGGGGAGCAGTGGGGAGCTGTGCGCCCTTAATGAGAGACTGATGGCTGAGATGAGGGAGGTGGTGAGTCGCTCCAACACCATGAGGGAGGTGCGAGCTGGGCTGGACCCAGAGATGGGGGAGAGGGGCGTTATACCTCGGAATCGCTCCCCTGCGGACTCACTCAGGTGGTATGGAGGAGGAGGAGGAGGAGGGGGGGGGTCATCAGGCAGGTGTGCATCACGAGAGGACCTCACTGGACCTGCCCGCTCGTTGAGTCGGGCAGGTAACCTTGGAAACCCTGCACTGGCCCCTTTGGAGATACCTGGAAGGCAGAAAAGGACGTATGAAAAGGTGGATACGCTGGACATGAGTGTCAACAGCCAAGCCAGTCTGTCATCACCAGAGACCCCGGGACCACCCTCTCAGGTAATCTCTCCACCTGTCAATGTGGCGTCTCTGTATTGTATCCCAACACTTTGAGGCGTAAGACTTGGACTATGTTCCAAATCTCATACTTTGGGACATACTGCTTCATCACAACATTGTTCCTTTAGTTTTGTTCATCTTATGCTTACTATACGTCTGCTCTAGTCCATCCATAGTACAACATTTACACCAAAGAAGCATGTGGTTGAGACCACAGCCCCAGACTGTAACAGGTTCATACTCATAGTCAGTGTAATGTATAATTTGCTTCATAGAGGATTGTGGGTTGGAATAGCCAGAGATGATTTAGTGTTGCATGCCAGATGCAGTAGGACGGTATTTTTGTCATATTGTATTTGATGTAATATGTGTTCCAATGGAAATGTTTTATTGACATACTAATTGGTATGGTAGTGTGGGTATTGGAATCCAGGATAAGAAGTTAGAATAAGAGGCTAGAGAGGTTGAAATATGTTAGTGAGATGTCCTCACAAAAGTAGAGTCAGACGTGCGTGTGTCACACAGTGAGAAAGTTTGTGTTAATAACAAAATAGCAACTGTGAGAGAATGCACTTTGCCACTCCAATATTATGACACTTTCCTCTCTGATTAAGGGCTCAACTTTGCATCTTTTATTATTGTGGGGGTCTGTTTACTCAGCAGGTTTGCTTAGATAGAAGTTTGTTTGGTTTGGAAATGCCTCTTATAGCTGATGGCTTTCCAGATTTTCTATCAGATTAGAAAAGAATTCAGTCTCACTGTGTCAAATGAGGCTGAGCCATGCCTGGATAAAAGTGTTATTATGGGACTCTTTAAGCTACTGCTTTTGAATCATTAGCCACCTTTACACAAGAATCCTCGAAAAAAGGGAAGATGGTGATCCCCCCTTAATTCCATCATTGACCGATTTCCATAGCCAAGCCAAAGGAGTACCAGAGGTGAGACAGGCTGGATGTCTACACAGCGGACCTGCGTTCCAGAATCAAAGGGGCGGTGATGCAGCATATAGTGGGACGTATAACTTGCGCATCAGAAATACCCCGAGCATCGCAACAATGGAGGACAAACAGAACGCAGTGATGTTAGCATGGATAGAGTCCTCCACCCGAAGTGATAACACGACTCCGCCTTTATCGGGGCTCTGTTACTACCTCCAGAGGAGTTACAGAGCCGTCACAGAGGTGGGACCAAATGATCCACCATTTCGTTTACACAGATGTCATTGCGGAATAAAGGTGAAATATTCCCAGAACAGAAGTGCAGTGGAAAAGGAGCTATTTAGTGTGTCTAGTCCTCAGAGAGCTGTAATTGGAAGAATGAACAGATTGTTTGGCTGAGCAGGAATATTTCTCTTCACAATGGGGCAGATTAGATATTTTAAATCCTAGACAATACAATAGGGTGTTATATTGTGACTTTGCAGAACTAAGTGACATGTGGATGGACCTTGGTAAAAGCTCATTTTGACGTCAAGGCTGCTTACGAAAGGTCCAAATGATTTAAGATAAAAGACCCATTTGACTTCAGAAACTGAATTGTATAAGTAGCATGTGGAGAAAATTTTAAGACCTACTTTCAAATCTTTAAATCCCCCCTTGAAGCAGAATAAAACACTTTAGTTGGTTATATTACAATGTTCTTTTCTAAAGCAAATCCCTCTGCATCTCTGGAATAATAAATGTGCACTTCAGTGGAGAGTTCTGGGATGTTAAACTGAAAGAAAATCTGATGTTATAAGAAAATAACACGAGGTATTTTGTAAGAAGTGCTGCTGGCCTTAAATGCATTAGTGTCCCCAGGACATTAGGTAGTGGGCAGACTGGGCACTGGTGGCTACGTGATGGCCACAGTCCCAGCATTACCTGTCATCCTCTTACCACCATCCATCTGCCCCTCACTGTAGGTACTGTATACTCATATGCCAGCTCTGCACTTGGGCACCTGGGGGCCATGCCAGGCCAGAGAGATTCAGGACACGGCTTCCCTCGGTCAGGAAGGAGGACTGCTGTGGCCCATATGGCCCCAGCTTGGCAGGGACATGAAGAGGCTGAGGGGAGGCAGGCTACTACCAAGACTTACCTGGTACCACTGTACATATTAGACAACAGCTATGGAGTCCTGACCGGGCCCCCTAAGTCTGTCCTGGAATGTTCTTCAGACCTGCTGTAATATTACTCGCATAGTAACAGATTATGGCCCACTCTATGCAGGGCCCAGGGCAGCTCTGTTTTCCATATTTGAACATTTTGAACAAAGCTAAACATTCTCCTCTGCTTCTGTATCCCAATCCATAGCATAACTAAATTACCACCTGTAACAGTATAATGGAATGGTCTTTTTCTGGAGTTAGACATGTGCTTGCTTTTGATCTTCCCTTTGAGATGCATTTTAAAAAACATGGCCCCTGTTTGGTCATGAATACTGTCTGCCAAAGCTGAAGCTCAGATCTGCTCCATTTGATTGAGAAACCAAAATGTCAAGTCCAGCCTGTCTGGCACTCGTCTGCTCCGCATTACATCAGGGCCTCATTGAACAGACATGTCGATGCATTTTATGTTCCGTCAGTAAATTAGAGTGTAGATTCTGGCTCAGGTTTTCTGTTACTCCTGGATGTTTGTGGAACATGTTGTGGTTTTCTGGCTTGGTGAGGTTCTCCATATGGTCATAAACTCTGCTGCAGAGATCACAGGGAGGTCTTGACTGGAGCAGAACTTTGGTTTGGAATAAGAGGTGGCTCTGAAACAGGAAGGGCCTGAACTAGGGGTTTATTATAAATAAATATTTATAAATATATAAATATTGATTATTTGTAATCAAAACAGAACTGTAAACATAGATTCACTTGAATATCACAATACTACGTTCTTTTACTGTAACAACTCTCATTCACACGTGGTTGTGTGTAAGACAGTGTTCTGAAAACTAGATTTAAAACATCAAAATATCTGAAATTGTTTACAGATACACATATCAGATACATGCTGTGTGTGTGTGTGTATATATATATATATATATACATACACATTGTCAAAATGTGGAATACTACAAACTCCACTAGACAACTTCACAGCATTATCTTAAAACATTAATTACAGGAAAGCTCTCAGCTGCAATTCTCAGAAACATTACTGAATTTTTAATTAAATAAGAAATGTAGGAATTATTTGATTTTTTTTTTTATTTAAAAAAGTATTAAAACTAGTAAAACTTGAAATTTGAATCTCTGTCAGTGGTCCTAAATCAGCAGGACCAGATTGGTACAGAAAGCCACTGAAGGATGAGGAGACACAGAGAAGCCAAAGACGCACATGTCTATTCATTTATTTCATCACATATTGGATAAAACAAATAGTGGTTTAGATAAACATAAAACAATTATGAGTATGGATCCAGTACCCTGTCAGGCTGATACTGGGTGGACTACTGGAAAAGGGGACATGTGTGCCATTATCTGAACACCTGTGGTGACCAGGATTTAGGAAGGACTTTTTGTCCGTGCAATGCTTTGAAATGATTACGTAACAGTTCTCCCCGGAGCCTCAGTACTGCAGAGCAGTGCACAGTAGGCGTAAGGCAGCCCAGCTCTGAGTGGGACACAGTCAGGCTCTGCAGCTGTACACACACTGTAGACCTCTGCTGCACCCCTGCCTCTCCCTCTGTTCTTTTTTATCTCATGTCCACCTCTTGTTCCCCTGCAGGTGGGCACCCTAGAGCTGCAGGCTCAGCTGGAGAGTAGGAAAAAAGGCATGGTGGATGGGCGGACTGCTTCCTTGGGCCCCCACCGCCCTGCTAACCATGACACCAGAGAGGGAGGTGATGGGCCAGGAGGCAGAGCAGGAGGCTCCTCCTACCAGCTCTCCTACGCCACCCTGCGACAGCCCCCGCCTCCCGACATGGGTATGGAAGACTGGGCCAGCAAGCACCTCAACATGCACACACAAGGCCTGTTTCGGCGCCGCGTCTCCATCGCCAACATGCTCTCCTGGAATCGCGGATCCATCAAAAAGCCCATGCTCGTCACCAGCAACCGTGCCGTCAGGAAGGAGGCCTGCGAGATGTTCAAACTGGTGCAGGCCTACATGGGAGACAGGCCGTCACGCCTGGACCGCCGTCACTGCGCCCTCCTCATCGTCACTAAGTGCTGGGACATGCCCGGGCTGCGGGATGAGCTGTACGTGCAGCTGGTGAGGCAGACCACAGGCAACGCCAGCCCCAGGAGTCTGGCGGCGGGCTGGGAGCTGATGGCGGTCAGCTTGGCCTTCTTTGCACCTTCACCAAAGTTCCGTTGCTACCTGGAAGGCTATATCCAGAGGCACACGGATCCCACCAGCGACAAGAAATGTGAGTCTCAGACTGAGCAACAGGGTGGGTCACCTTTCTTTCTCCTGTGCCTGTCTGTGTTTTCTGATCACCAGATGTTTGAGTCTTTTTTTAATTTACTAAACCCTCTCATTTCCTCTTTATTTCCTGTTGATTTTTGGGTGTAATAACATTTGAATGCATTCAGTGTTGATGGAAAACATTACACTGTTAATAATGTGCCTGATAATATGATAGTCCGCCTCAGGTCTCACAGCCATCTGACCCTTGACCTTTGCCACCTTCTGTGTTTCATAGTGACTCAGTTCATTCTGGAGCAGCAGGAGATGAAGCTGAAGAAGAATTCAAAGTCCAGAAAGAAGCGAAAACAGAACACTGAAGAGGAAGAGGGTAAGTCTTACTGTTCTGTCAGTCCAATAATATGAATGTTATGACAAAATATATCTTAAATATGATTTTCAAATGTCCTTAAAAAGTGATTGGATCATGAAGTCGGATCAGACTTTACAGTTAATTTATCAGGCCATTAAAAATACAGACTTAAATAACATAGTTGAATATGGGTTTCTTCCATCTAAGGGATAAAGGTTCTCATGTTTGACTGAGGCGTGTTTCATATAATAAGTTTCAAATCTGTTGCAAGAAGATTCTCAAGTCATAGACTTTGGGCGTGAAGGCATTGGAGTTAGAAAAACAACACTAAGTATTGTTCTAAACGGACATTCGGACCAAAGTCGGACGTTGCCGGTCCTTCATGCTGTGTTCTAATGACGTTCTAAAAGCCTTAACTATAAGTGTATATGTCGGTCAGTTGTCTGGTTTTGGGCGTCGGTCTGTATTACATACGGCTTTGGATCACTCTCTGATTTATCTGTGGTTATCGGTTCAACAGAGCATCAAGTAGACAGGTTTTGGAGTCCCAGACATGTTTTTCCATTCACTTTAAAAACTGTCTAGAGTATGTGAGCAGTGAGAGCCATTCCAGATCAAACCTATCGCTCCCTGTACAGTGACCACGCTGAGTGGGATGGAAAATTCTGCCCCATGCAGTTTGGACCTCAAGGCACAGTGAATGGGTTTCACAGAAATCTGAGTTGAAAAAAACCTGTAGGATGAGAATGTCAGAAGCTTCTGCACACACAATGGTCCACACTGTGACTCATGTCAGTGGTCTCTCTTGCTCCTTGCATGTCAGAGGGCCATTTGAGGGGGGGGTACCTACTCATCAGCACGTGCCTGCATCAGTGCAGCCCACACTGCCGGCTCTGATGATGATGAGGCACAGAAAGGAACCCAATCTTCACAGTAGACACCACAGCAGCGACCTCACACACGGACCTTCAGTGACTCAGGGTCGATGCATGATACTGAAAACTCCAAGTGACTAATAGGTCAAAGACCAGCTCTATCCAACGGTTCTGACTAAGTCTGAAGGTCTGTGGAGAGGGGGGGTCTTTACAAAGGAAAAGTCCCACATGTACACAGCAGCATAGTGAGAGCTGCTGTTTGTCTGATGGAATGAAGAAGTAGAGTACAACAACGTGTGATGACCACATGAGCAGATGTGAGCTGCAGGAGAGGGAGGAGCATGTGGGCCCAGAAGGCGTCTCCTCAGGACCGACCTCGGCTGTTCTGGGTGTGGAACCAGACTGCTCTGAGCTCAGGGGCTTCGGGGTGTTTGAGTTCCAGCCAGTGCTAGGATGATGTTAGACTTTGTCTCATAAACAACCACTAAGACCGGACTGAAAAGGTCTCCTCGGCATCCTTTTATGTGTTCCTGTTGTTGTTGAGTTGAGCTTCAGCCCATGTGTAGACAGGTGTCGGTGACGGTACACTCCAGATCCTAATGAGCTTGTATTTCTCCAGGGCTTCAGTTGCCTGGTTGTTGTTGTTGTTTTCATGTCATCAAACCTGATGTAAATATAGACCACCAGTAGTGTTCAGACCCCCTTTAGCTGCAGCTCTGGGCTCTGCACTTTCACAGTAAGCGAACGGCGTCTGCGTCGGGAGCCTTGGGAAAAGAGGGCAGGCATCTCCCAGATCAAGGGCAGTTATTGGTCTGATCTCTAATTAGATGTAATTATAGTCCAACTCAGTCACATTAGCAGCGGTTGTGAACTTTGATGGGAGTCACCTGTTTGCTATAAATTGAGCGGCTCTGACAGTAAAGAGCAAACTGGAACGTGTTTGTTAGTTTTAAAAATCCCATCAGAGCGTTTGTCCGCCTGGCTTTGGTTCAGACACCTGACAGTGGAGACTTTCTGGGAACCAGACCCCAAAAGAGCTCAGTGTTTAGCATAAACCCCAGTTACCACAGCAATGAACCATGGGAAGGATTTCCTTTTAGTAGTACAGAGACTAGTCCATCAGTTGCGGTTTTCTGTTTGCTTTTAGTTTAAGCAGGAGTGCACAGAATGTAAATTGGATTTTTCAAGAAAAGATGAGGTTTTTCCATCAGCGTAAAGTTATTATAGGTTATAAAAATTAAAATGAGAGTTAAACCACTGTCTCCAAATAAAACTGAACACTGTCAGTAAACATGAGACATGAACTCAAGTGGAAGTGGAATAATCCTAAACAGTGTTCTATGTGTGCCGCTGTTGACTGTTGAACAGACCAAGAGCGTCTGCGCGTGTGCTGATGAGTCACCTGAGCGTTGGATGTGGAGGCCGTATCCTGTCTCTGAAGCTTTTGTTCAACAGCAATAGATCTTCCCTCAGCCTGAGGGTTGAGCCGGGGCCTGCTCTAATCCCCCTCTGCCACAATCACACCGTCAACATGTTTGTCCAATTACAACGTGCCTGTCTCTAATACACTATTTGACGTCTGTGGGAAAAAAGCACTGCTCGTCATGTTTGTGGGAAATAAATCCAATCATTTATTGTTTTGGCTCTTCCGTAATGCTTCACGCTTAAGGGTTTTAGTCAAGTGTTTTGGAGGAATACATCGAGGGGAGTTGGATGTCATTGTTTCTGTCCCTGATTGGCCTCCTGTCTGTACCTGCAGGTCTGCCCATCAGCACATATGCCAAGTTCTGCCATCGGAAGCTGCAGAAGGTGGCTATTACAGGAGGCAAAAAGGTAAGAGGAGCAACAAGTAGGAACTCTGGGCACAATCTACAACCAATCCAAGTTTATGGATGTGTGCAGAGAACTTAGTCTCCTGAATCGTGTCCAAATAATAGTTAAAAAAATCAACCCTTTCTTTGACAGACCTGATTATTTTGCTTAATCTGTCCCTTCAATTGCAGCTGTTTAAAGGTTAAACCTCATTAAATCTAAGTCTAAACTTTCTAGTGGATCACATTTCACATCAGTGCAACAGAAAGGTTAATGTCAGTTTAGAGTAAAAATATGTAGGTTACATGTGAGGTTAAACCGTAAACATGTTTCACTAATCTTTCAGGTTTAAGCATGAATCCTTGTTGGTGCATCCAAACCTTAACGCTGCATTTAAGTGCAATCAAAACATTTGACATGTTCATGGTCAAAATAGGTGGTATCCGTTTGTGAGCTGTGATTCACTTCTGAGTCAAGCAGGAGACGTCAGTGACAGACATAATTAGAGGTGTCCTGATGCAGTCACATGTGCAGACATAAACACAGTCATAGTGGTACAGGTGGAGATGACGCCGCGGTTGGTGTCACAGTCAGTGTTCTGCCCATGGACTAAATCATCCTCCCCTCCCTCCAGGGGCTGCGCAAACCCACCTTGGAGGAGATCGACCACAGCAGGCGGGCCATCATCACTCCCTCCCTGTTCGGCAGTTCCCTTGAAGAGGTGATGGAGAGACAGAGTGAACTGTTCCCAGACAGGAAACTGCCGTGGGTGCAGGTTCAGCTGTCTCAGTATGTTCTCGCCCTGGGCGGCGCTCAGACAGAGGGCATCTTCAGGTAAGACAGAGCCGCCTCCGCCAGGAACACGCCCTGACATGTTCAGTGTGAGACAAAGGAGCAGGATCGAACGTACTGCACACATACTGTACGTGTGTGTGTGTGTGTGTGTGTGTGTGTGTGTGTGCTGTATTGTATACTGTACATAAACAAATGTGTGTGGTCTCATGTATCCCTGTATTACATAGAAGGCTCTCCTTGTGTACACACACACACACACACACACACACACACACACACACACACACACACACACACACACACACGAGCCAGCAAAAAACACACAAGC
>JAPQRQ010000022.1:35068372-35083573 GCA_037367365.1 Apogon talboti
CTGTGTCATCTTTTGCACTAATGAGTGTTGTGTGTTCACTCCCAGTTGAAGCCTGTGGTGTGACCTACACCCCCGTGAAGTTTAATGTGTTTCCATTCAACTTCCACAGGGTCGGTGAAAGACAAACTAAAAGAGAAACCAAAACAGAAGGACTTCCTGCGCATTAAACTTAAAAAGAAGAAGAAGAAAAAGAAGGCCAAGTCTGGTAAGAAGGAGTGCCCTGTCCTCAGGCCTCCTCACATATCTGCTGCTCTCTGCATGTGCACTCACTCTGACACTGTGAGAACTGCCAGGCTGTGAAGCATCAAGTACTCCATTCACTCCTCCTGGTGTGGTAGCTGAGCCTCTGTGTGTGGGACAAGTGTTACATCTGTCACTCTTATTATACCAATCAAGTCACTTGTTTCATTCACATCAATTAATCCTTTTTTTGTTTTTTTTGTTTTTACATGACACCTCCTACTTAAGTGGCCAGTTTTTAATGTGGGACTGACGAATTGAAACACGATTCTAGCACTGTCGCTCTTATTTCTTGTTAATTGGCACTTGTGTGTTTGGCATGCACACAGCTGCGGTGGTTGCCTTCCACTAATCATTGGTTATTTCGCACATTAAAAAGCCTCTCAAACACAGGCTGTATGGATTTTATAGATTTGATTTCCCCTAACTGTTATCATATTTGTCCATGTTTGTTTTGCCTCATTTTGTCACCTCCTGATGGGCTCGTTGTTAAGCATCTTCAAAATTGACATTCTGTTCTACGTCTGCTTCCCCCCTTCCCTGTATTAACAGACTACACAGGTAGTGAGGAGAATATTGACTTCTCAATATTGGGTCTTCAGTCCAAATTGAATTTGCCACTCAAACCCCCCCCCTCACACAATCACAAGCCTGAGGCCTACCCCCGCAGGCCTGGATACAGCTACTCAGAGCAGATACATGTGGATGGTGGGTATCTCTGTGAGGGTGTGTGTGTGAGTATGTATTGATTTGTGTTTGTGACTGTTCATTGCTTGTTCTCCCCCCTTCATTCCTCGTCCCCAATGGATTCAATCCATCATGTGGTTTAAATTAACTGCATCACACCTAGTATCTGCGTATCCTAGTACTGTTCAATTTTCCTCATAACACACAACATGACTTGCAAGAAGCAACAGGCATAGATAAGACTAGATGATTTAACTAACGCCTGATTGGTTGAATCCTGAGCTATTCCTTTTGCTACAGCTTGCTTTATCATGTAATCAGTAGACACTTAACGCCCACGTACTGGCACTATATAATTGTAGAGCTGCAGAATACTTGAGAAAACTTGAGTTACACTTGAATTAAATTCAGCTTTAATCTAGCTGTCTTGGGAAATAATAAATCCATGCCAGTTGTCATTGTTATGATAAACTGTAAACTCTGCCTTTGTTATAGATGAAGATAGCATCAGTGACTGGTCTACTGACAGCTGTGGGTGGAGCGACGATGACTTTGGGGCTGATCTGGACATCACCACACCACCTCTGAGTGTAGATTCTGGCGCTGTTGACACCAGTGACCAAGAGATTGTGCGATGTATCTGTGAGGTGGAGGAGGAGAATGACTTCATGATCCAGGTGAGCAGGAGAGGTGATCTTATTTATGTAGCTGTTTAAATACCCAGGGTTCCGCTGTTGTTAAATATTATTTGTCCTTCTGTCAGTGTGAAGAGTGTTTGTGCTGGCAGCATGGCACCTGCATGGGCTTACTGGAAGACAATGTACCAGACAGATACACCTGCTACATCTGCAGAGACCCACCAGGTGAGAGGAAAACAGCATGAACTCATTTTTATTTACATTTGTTGATATGTCATGTTTAGTCAGTCTGATAAAAGGGATAGGTGCCACCTAGTGGACGTTGGGAAGAATGGCACTACTGGAGTCATCTACTGTTTGTTTTCACCATTTATACAATATTATCTCTCTCTCGCAATCTAAATTTTTGAAAAGTACTCTTTGCTCTGATTTTTGGATTTTATGTTCTGATGCACCTAAAGGTTGTCTTTCTTCAGTGTGGCGCAGAGGACACTTTAATACAGTTTACAGTAAAGTGGCATCAGCTGGAGTAAGCACAAATCAGAATGTCATTCTAATACACAACTGTCACAGATGACTCGATCACTTGGTGGTCATCATTCACTGCCATCACAGCGTCCTTATGAGCATTTAAAGGCTTCATGTTCTGTTCAAGGGATCATACTACCAACTGTGAACACCACTGGCACAGATAATTTAATTTGCTGTCCTTGGCTACTCTTGTGAAAGGGTAACTACATATCTTACTCTAGAGACATTGGCTGGAGTTCATGATTGAGAAGGCTTAAGTGTGTTAACACTGACTAGCTGTATACAGTAGACTAGCACGTTGACCAGTGGGGCACCAGGGGTTCTAGATGTGGAAGTTGTTGCGTAATAAACCTACCTCTGATACACTTCTGTCCTTTGCTTTCTTGGTAAATTTCACTGGCATTTTCAGTTCATTAACCTCTCAGCTGCCATGTCTGTTTCTGCACATCAAATTTGTCTCCATGGCAATGTGGCCCTATTGTTTATCTGTTGCTAGGTAACCCACATCAATGATGATCCTGGCCATAGCAACGTGATTGTAAGGCTATTGTATCTCCCAAAATATTGGTCCTATCAACTTGCTGTATGACAAACTGCAGCAGTCAGCTCTGTAAGGGTTTTGTGTGATGCCCGAGACACACACAGAGGCCACTTCCCTTTTATAATATAGATAACAGAGTGAGTCCAACAGATTTGTGGCTTTAGAATAAAATGTAAACCTGCCTCAAGCTATAAACAATTACAGTAACCAAATATAATAGTGAACACCAGTGGGCCGGCTCTTAAAAACAGACTGCTGACCCATATGTTTTCTTTGCACACTTAGACCTTTGGTTAAACCACCTGATACATATAATAACATTCACTTCCAAAATATGACTCTTTTTTTAGGTCAGAGGCAGAGTCTGCGTTATTGGTATGACAGAGAGTGGTTGACCAATGGCCACATGTATGGCCTCTCTTTCCTGGAAGAGAACTACTCTCACCAAAATGCCAAGAAGATCACCACTACACACCAGCTCCTGGGAGATGTGCACCATGTGGTGGAGATCCTCAGTGGACTGCAGATCAAGATGAGCGTTCTACAGTGAGTAAATGGGACCTGCTGTTCATGGAGAAATCTGAATCGTGATGGAAATAGTTAGGTGTGATTTATGCAGCTGTACTGTACTTCACATTATTTGTCTAATGCTGTCATGACTCACCGCTTCAGGAGCAACACTCACCCTGATCTGCAGCTGTGGCGCCAGCCCTGGAAGCAGGCAGAGAGGCCGCGCTTCAGCTCGGACTCATGTCGGAGCAGCGATGCAGTTCCGTCTCCTGTGACTCCGGAAGAGGACATGAGCCGAGGGGAGATACTGATGTCCAACGCTCTGGAGAAGCTCAGCAGGGCAGCTACAGCAGCTACGTCCTCATCATCCTGCTCCTCGTCACCCTTCCCATCCTTCCAGGACTCCTACATTACCAGTGAACATTGCTACCAGAAACCTCGGGCGTACTACCCAGCAGTGGAGCAAAGGCTGGTGGTGGAGACCAGACAGGGTTCAGAGCTGGAAGACAGCATGAGAAGCACTGAGGAGCTTCTGGAGCGGGAGCAGCGCTATGGGAGCCTGCTGGAGACGGACAAGCCCAAATCATCAGGGACTAGCAACAAGGTAAGAGTTGATTCTATGGGGGGTGGGGGCGTTGACATCGTTGTTGTTGAACGGACCCAACTGCAGATAATCCTGGAAAATTAGATGTACTTTTACTTTGGCATGGCCTTAGCATTTCCCACGAAAGCATGTTTGTTTAATCATACTTAAATATTGCCTGATATACTTAGAAGAAATGTCACTGACTGTTGATGTAGACAGTTATGTGTAATGCTACTTTGAATTATAAAGTGTCGGTGTTCATAATGTTTGTAAGTAAAATAATGTCAGTATGACATGATTTATTACTGAGGTGTTGAAACTATTCAGGGTGAACATGAGTTTTTCATGTAGCTGTCTTATTTGGTTGGTACTATGATTTTTATTTATTTACTAAAATCCATTCGTATTCAATGGAAACATTACCTGATAAATTGTCATTCACATTGCTAGGCTGCAGTCGGCTCATGGTCACAGGCAGAGCTGAGGGAAATGGATGACGGAGATCCTGAAGGTCCTGGTGATAACAGCATGCAGCACCAGCAGTGGCAGATAAACCTGCTGGACCACATAGATGCCGTCCAGGACGAGGTGTCCCACAGGATGGACTTTATTGAAAGGGAATTGGACGGTAAGGATCTCTGCATTAGTTTGACATAAAGTGTCTTTACACTTAAAATGTATAATTGAAGTACAGCTGAATGAAGTTAACTGTTTTACACGGTAATCTGCACATTAAGTTATTGACCGATGCGGTCTGGAGGTTTTGGAGTAAGTCTGCTCAGCCTTGGTTAATAAGGAATGGTACTGATGTACTCGGTGTAAACCAGAGGTGTAAAGCTTATTCGTCTGAATATCACCACTAATTGAAGGGTTTGGGGCAGGTTTGCCTTTGCTTATAGTTACTGCTGTGTTTTGTGTGTAACTGAAAACAACACATCTACAGAATCAAATGTACTTATTCCCACACGTCACCTGGGACCTTGACAGAACGACTGGTTGGTGAAAGGCTTTGTGTAGGTCTGTCATTTTTGATTTGGAGATGAAGGATCCAGTGTGAGAGCTGGATGTCATTCACTGTTGAGCTCTGGAGGTAACAGCCCAAAAGCCGTTGTTGTGTACAAAGCTCATCACACATGGTTGAGCCTTAAAGTCATTGGGACGCTGCTTCGGTTGGGGGGCCTGACAACAGAATGTACATCAGTGAACAAATAGATCATAATGTAACCTTTGTGTCTAATTGTTTCTGTCCTGTTTAGTGCTGGAGAGCTGGCTGGACTACACCGGGGAGCTGGAACCTCCTGAACCTCTGGCCCGTCTGCCTCAGCTCAAACACCGCATGAAGCGGCTGTTGACACAGCTGGGCAAGGTGCAGCAGATTGCACTGTTCAGCTCCACATGAGGGCGCCAGTGAGCAACAGCAGCCTCAGCCTCCACACAGCCTTCAGGAAGCTCCTTGGTTTTTAGCTGTAGTGAGAACGACTTCAATGCAAAATGCAAGACTGGGATTGTTGAGCACGTTGTCTCTGACCTGACTCCTGCTGCTGTTTTCTGTACGGCTCTGTGTGGTGGAATCCGATGCTACAGCCAGTGTCACATAAAGTTATATGAACATGTGGAAAGTCAGCATCTCCAATCAGGACTAAACACAAAAAGTAACCTCGTATTTGCAGGAGAAAATCCTTAGGACCAGATCCCACTTCTGTGGCCCCCGTGCAACTCTAAACCTTCTGAATGCCTTTGACTGAGCTCCTGCTTTAAGGTTGTCCTGTCTCTGTCAGTGCACAGTGCTTTACATGCAGAAGCTTTACTGTTTATTCAAAAAACAACTGAATGAACCTACACAGCCTCGCAATAGTTTTCAGAATACTTTGCAATGGTCACTTTTTCTGCATCAGTAACCCTCTGTAGTTCCGTTTGGGTCTCCTGTCATGTGACGCCACCTTTCAACTCTTACCTGTAGGTGTGGACGCAGTAACTTGAAGATATATGAGCGCTGTACAAGCAGTCTCAACAGTCCAGTTCTGTTTTTGATCTGCTAAATGGTTTGTTTTCTACTACACTGTGAAGTTATTTTTGTCTGACATAAAATGCATCTTATTTTCAACTTTAGAAGGTAACAAGTGATATTCTTGTTCTGGTCTGTTTTCTTTGTTTAAACTGTACTGTTCCTCTCCTGACAGTTGTTTCATAAATGTCCAGTTTAATCAGTTCCACTTCCCCTTTCTTAAATTTACTCTTTGCATTGTTATTGCTGTTGCACTTATGATTCACTGAAAATTGTCTGTGGACTTGTCTCTTAACCTAGCATCTTGTGCTTTGTCAGTGACAAAAACAACTTAGAAGACCTGTAATTTTTTTTCCCCCTTGATTGGTTCATCTCTTTATTTACAGTATTTTGTTTGTATGTAAATAAGTCTTTCAAAAATGTGTTCTTTATTGAAACCTTCTCCAAATACAGATATTGTATGCTACTGTACTGTAAGTGTCTGGCTTAGAAGCAGGGAAATGTCAAGAACAATGCAAACAGATTTGCTGGTACATAAATAAACTATTATTAATAATAATCACTTTAAGCACGTGTTTGGACCTTTTCTTTGATATGTGTGGCTTTGGAAGATGACTAGTCCTTTAGACAGCCAGCCGGCAGTAACAACTCAGATCAAGTTAAAGGTTGATGTGCTAAGCTGAGGCTGTACCTCGGATCAGCTGCTGCAGTGTCGACGGTTGTGTTACACAGATTTACTAATGAAGGAAAACATGTCGGAAATAGATTGCGTGCAGACTTTGATGTGTTTTTTTATTGCGTAGCCGATTTGTGGTTACATAAACAGATTGAAAACAAACTAGATGCGAATCTAATCGGTTAATCTCCAAAATTTGATCCAGCATCATGTGGAGAGAGAGCGCACTAAATAATATCTGTGGATAAAGCTCATATGTCCAGCTCCTGGTGCGTGATTTATTTCATCATTCTCAGTAAAGATGTTCTTCGAAATTAAACATCATTAATTACAATTCTCTCACTTTCTCATCATCAAAAGTGGGCGTTTACTTTCAGGCATGCGCTGTCCGCTTCATATATCCCCTTGGGATTTAGAGGCAGTGCGCATGCTTAAAACACAGTCAGGAAGCCTACAGCTGAAATAGTTTAGTAACATGCATAATGCGCTTTATGCACAGCCCTACTACCTCCTGAACTTAAAGCAGCTCCTTTATCTCTTGTCATTCATTATTACACACACTATTTAATGAAGATACTGTGGTCAGGCACACTTGGATTAATCAGTGTTTCCAATAATGAAAGGCAGGAAATAAAGGAGCTGCTTTAAGTTCAGGAGGTAGTGGGGCTGTGCACAAAGACCATCCGGGGTTCTCCGCTAGATTCATACATTTTGCTCCCTTTAGATTTGGGAGCAGAGTCTCGTGTTCATCTTTTCGGGGCAGAGTGACACTTCTTCCTTCCTGCTGCTCCTCCTCTCTCTGCTCTTGTGGCGCCTCCTCCCATTGGCTCCTCCTCCTGTCTCTGCTCTTGTGGCGCCTCCTCCCATTGGCTCCTCCTTCTGTCTCTGCTCTTGTAGCGCCTCCTCCCATTGGCTCCTCCGCGGTGTCTGCGACGCAGCGTGTAGTTCCGCCCCGGAGTCACAGCCAAATACTAGTGGAGGCAGAGGAAGCGGCAGCCAGGACCAGTGGACATACAGTGCACTTAATTCCACATTTCACCGCTGCTATTCAACAGTAAACCCGAAGACAAATTGACTGGAACCCACCGGATACTTATTTTACTGTCAAGGTAGGTCTTAACATCGGCGTTTTAGCCTTAGCAGCTAACCCCCTTGTCTCTGTACAGATGTGCCCGATGCCACAGGAGATTATCTCCGCCCGCTGGATCCCCCAACCTGTTCATGGAGCTCCAATGGTTGGTGACACGAGTACAGGCGGCGTTCAGCACCAGAGCAACTCAAATATCGACCGTTTTTTCACTATTTACAACAAACGTTTCCGCAGCGCGAGACTTAATGATGCTAGCTTAACGCGCGCGGAGGAAACGGTTAAAAAGCTGCTGTTGAATTAATTGAGTTCATCGCTTCTCCTCCAAGTAGAATGCGACATGACGGCTGTTTTCGCACCTTATTTTTTTATCTCTTCAGCCATGAACGTGCCGGTGTCAGTTTGGGTTCGTTGCTGAACATCTCACAGCTGCATAATAGTAAGTTAAGTGGTGTGTGTATGTAACAAAATGAGGCCCGTCACGACGCGGTCCACGGAACATTATTATCATGTTAATGTTAGCCGAGTGGCTACTGCTGTTCCGTCACAGGAGAACAGCGGCAATGAATGAAGTGAATTCAACTACAGAATTCTAAATGTAGCTCTGTCCATTAGAGTGGCAAAACAAGTCAGTGAAGCCAATGTTGAGTGTGTCAAAGGAAACACAAACTTGTCTTTTGTTTGAGCCTGGAGTTCAGTATGAGACATTTAATTAGGCCCTGGTTGTGCGCATGTCACTGTGTCCTCATGTCACAGTGTGTGCATAAACTCTTTTATCCGGCATATTTTTGCAAACTGTGTCTGAGTCGAGGCCCTGCAAATCCATCATTTTTAACCAGATCAGTCACACTGATATAGCTGCAGGTGGCCCAGCATTCACACACACGTTCACACACCTCCTGATGAATGGCAATGTCACTGTGGCCGTGCGAAGGTCACACAGGTGGGAGGTGGAAGAGTGGGCGTCAGGTGTTTCCCCTAGCTGGAGGAACTACGATGACACGTTATGTTCAAAACGAAAAAAGAATATTCGGAGTATTCTGACATTTCAAAGTATGCTGCCACAAGCAGGAGTATGATCAACTGTTTATCTTATAAAGGAAAACGAAATATGAAATTGTGAAGTAACGTACTTATATATGTCATTGTTATAAATGTATAATAGAAAGCATTATGCATTACTTTATTTCATTGTTTATGGTCATACTTATGGCTTCATGCAGGTGTTCCATCTCCCACAATGCCCTCTGTAGCACGTGGCCAGTAATGCTTGAATGAAGCTTACACAACAAGCAACAACCAGGTATTTGTTGTCACTTACAACACTCTTATTGCGTAGTGTTGTTGAGGCTGGAATAGATAAACTATTAATGGATAGCTGTTTTCTGTAAGGTGCTCTGTAAACAAGTCTTTTGTTCTGTAAGCAGAATAGAGTAGATAGCAGGCAGTTTGAGTTTTATTACCATAGCCTTGAAGCCGTCCCCTTGTGGTTGATTATTACAGTGAGAACCGACTGCTTCACTAATGGGAGTGTAAGACGTTGTTCATTAAGCCCAACCGTACTTCAGATGTGTAAATGTCTAGGAAATGTATCCTTTGGTGTATTTTGGTGCAACATATTAGCCTCTGCTATCTATAATGAGTTTATGCTGTACTGCAACACTTTATTTTAAAGCTGTCTGGTTTTCTCATAGTCATTTCAAACGTCTTTTCTGTGGTCGAAGGGTAAACAAATGCTGCATAGTGGCACAATTCTAAATACAGTATGTCATTGCATTAATGTTGTGAGTAGTTGTAAGTATTTCAACATGAAGGAATGTGTTAAGGTGCCTTTCAGCCTGGATTACAACTGGCATATAATGTATTACAAGGATTACACACTTTATATAAAGTGAGAAATGCTCGTTTGAAGAAGAGGATTTCTTGCAGGAATAGTAGGGATGAATGTCAGGGAATGAGGCTTACTGACGAGATGGAGACGGTAATGAAGCCACTGTGCTGACAGGCAGTCTGCCTTGTGTTCACTCTCACCTCAGCAGTACCAACTCTGTTGCTTTGCCAGCCCTGTGGGGCAAAAACGTAACTACAGCCAAACCTATTCTCGTAATTGGAAATCCCCCCGTTGTCAACAACGCATGTTTGTCTTAGATTTGTCGTTCTAAGCATTTATTTTTAACCTCCAGAATAATGTTGAAGGACTGTGGTCTGTGTGTTTCTGAGGCTGACTCTGTCTCCTGGGTCCATGGACGTCCTGTTGTGTTTTTGTAACTGAACTGCAGCTGTAATTGAAGATGTTCCCGGCCTAGGGTTACAGGCATACAGCTTTGCACAGCAGCGTCAAACTTTCAGAGGAAAAACAGCTGATGCCAATACACCTTTGTTCCTTTTCTTACGTCTTGCATTTCACTTGACCCTGATCTCTATCGATTTTCAAAGCAAAGGTGGACTTGAGGAAAAACCGAATTTACAAGCTGTCAAATAACAACAGAAAAAGGCTTGTGTGGGGCAATGGAGGACTGCACATTTTTGGACACCCTTATCATCTGGATCACGTTGTCTCTGGAGGAACAGCTTGGCCTGCCTCCATTTTCTTTATCAGTAATAAAATCAGCAGGTGGTGACGAGCAGAGGTAGAGCACAGGTGGTAAGCTTGTTGATCCAAATGGTTGGCTACAAGCCAAGCTGGACCTCTGGATGCACTGGACTGTCCTTCAGTTGTGCTGTGTGGTTTTTAAACTATCACACATACTGCACACAAACATAAACAGAGGCGTGGGCCATCTGGTCATCGCAATCCACAATTTGAACTGAAAATGATCGTCTTGATTTTTAATGTATTATAGAGTACAGTCAGAAAGGCCTAGACATCTTTATTTGGACAGTTCCAAAAATACTACATAAAAATAAAGATGAATTCTGTATTAAAATAATGATTAATACCCCGATGTATTGCATAATATAAATGAAGCCTTATTGAAGAAGTGTATTTGACAGTGATCAATAATTTAAAGGTACAGTGTCTAAAATGTAGAGAGTTTAGGGGATCTAATGACAAAAGTGGACTATAATCAAGATGTTTTCATCAGTGTAAAGTCAACAAAAAATTAGAGTTGAGGTGTAGAGGTGTTTTTGTCTCCTTATCTGTGTGTTTACATCTACTGGAGAGTTTCCATCCACCGTGTTTGTTTAGGAGCTGTTACTTCTTTTTTTTTAATAGCAGGTAGCATCCAGAGTTAAATTGCATTACAAACACCGACTTTTTGGATGTTAACATCCCCTTAACTCAAAAGCCCAGAATGGACAAAGCAAACAGTCTTTACCATTTAACAAAGTGAGAGAACGTCTGTTCAGTCAATGCAGAAGTCAGAAGACTGTCAGATCCCAATCCCCTACTTAAATATGTCATGCACATGCAGCAGCTGACAGAAGGATGTGCACAGCATAATGATTTTATCTGGCTTAATGTTTTTTCTAATGTTCAGGGAACACCAGTGTAAGTTAAATGTGGCTGTTATTGTGATCGATCAAATCACAGTGATGGTGAGAATGTCTTCCCTCTGTTTTGCTGGTTGATGTTGTTAAATACAAACAGCTGATGTGTAAAGACCACATCTTTGTGTCCCTGGTTTGTATGCAATCGGTGAAGTCTAACGTGTGAGTTTAGTATGGCTTCAAACATATATTGCTTCTGCATAGAAGTGAGAGAAACCAGTCTTTTCTTATGATCAGTGTTTTCTTAAAACTTGACAAATACTTGTGGAGTAGTGTCTTCCAAATGGAAGCCATGCTGACAGGTAAAGCATAAAGCATTTTTCCATTAAAGTTTTCAGCAGAGAATGACTTCATGTAAACGATTCTGAAAAGGTCATTTGTTTTCATCGGCGCCATCAGCTGAGCTAAGGATGGCTCAGGCCCCGCCCCCCTCCACATGGTTGCCAAGGACACCGCCAGCCTCTACAGTGAGCATTCAGGAGGGAAGGCACCAGAGGAGCCACCTCTGTGTTTCTCTGGGAGATTGAGTTGTCAGTAATCAGTCACTGTGACAGCCAGGCTGACCACACGGATAACTCTATTAGCAGAGGTCGTGTTCCTGTGAGGCAACAGGCCTCTTAGCACTGATTCATCTGCTGAAACACACCCAGACATGTTCTGTTTCAAAGGCCTCTGAGGAGTCTGGGCTCTACTGTCTCTGGGTACAAGGGCTCTCGCATCTCTGCGTTAAAGTTTTATGGAAGCAATGTCTTTTGTTACATCCAGTCTCTTGAAATTGTGCTCTGTGTGTGTGGGCGAGTGGGTGTGATTGGCCAGGCAGCATAGAACATCTCGCTACACTTTTCACAGCTGCCCTTGGACCAGTCTGACCGGGTCTGAACATCCTGCTGAGCCCCCAGCAGGCCTGCCCCGCTCTGGAAACTCTGCCTATTCCGATCAGCCAGCTGGAACCTGGAAGACTGGAGCACACACAGCTTCCCTCTCGCACTTTGTCTTTCTCTGTGCTGTCCTCACAAATGAGTGTGGCAGGGGAAATCCCCATAGACTGGGCAGCAGCCATCCTAGCGTAGCTGAGGAGGGCCAGGTAGTCTATTAGCAGCCCCCAGTGCACAGCTGACATGCCAGGCCATTCAGCCTTATTTACAGCCAAATACCAGGAGGACCTCCGCCAGACTCACACCTTCTTCTGACCCGTTGCAGCAGATTTATTGAGACTCGTCTGTTTCCCTTAAGTAGGGATGTGTTTTTCCCTTTTGTCTCCTTCTCTCCCCAAAGCCTTCCTCTGTTGAAATCCTCAGACCTCTCTATGCTACAAAATTCACAACAGCTTCGTACTCTTCTGTGTCTGACACAGCTCTTATGGATACATAAAGTTTCCAGTTTGCTGATGTGAAACATTGGTCTACCAGTGGAACATCCTGCTGTAGTCCCCAGATTTGTGGTATTGGTGCAGTAAATTTAGCATGGTAGTCATGACCAATAGTTTGACCAGCCACACCACTGTACAAGCAGCACTCAACTGTGGGGGGGAGGCTGTATCTGTGTGCATGTTCATGTGAGCTGAACCCAGCTGATGATGCCAATAGATAGTTGGTTATAAATCAATACTGCAAATGCTGCTCTTTAATCTCGTAAGACCATTAGCAGATAAAGTGGCCCCCCAAGGAATAATGTAATTCTTTAAAAGCCCTGTGAGAGTAATGAGAGAGGGGTCTTGAGCAGAGTGGCCCCTAGAAATGTGCACCTATATCTAGGGTCTACAGTGTATGTCCAGAGCAGTGGACTTCCATGGGCCTGATTAATACTGACGCTTATTCGTGCAGCTGAGATTTTACCCAGTACTGCAGAAGTACAGAGGTCACAGTCTGGGCTGGTAGATTTTTAGATTTTTGGCACAGATATCAGAGTGGAGGCTGCTGCAGTGCTGGGGGGGGGCTTCAGTGGCTAATCTGTCTGAAACATTATATGATGATCTTTTGGGTTAGAGTCATGAGCTACTCTCTGAACCATGTTTTTTTCTTTTTTTGTTACTTGATCATAGATGGCTGAGGTGGTACAAACCCTTTGTTGTTTTTTTGCCATTTTTTGCTTAATTTTGAAACGATATGAAACACATCTCATTGATGAAGTAAGTAAACATTGTACAGTCTGTAGACAGAGGCACTGATGGAAAAGGTTCCAAACTCTGAGCAGAGTGGTCCTTGACTAGAGGCTGAACGACATATGAGTGTTTTATTCTTGATCTGCTCACACTGAGGAAAAGAGCTTCCCTACCAAAAAATACCTATTATCACCCATCCTTTTCTTACAGTTAGCTTGGTGATCAGATTCATATTTGTTTATATATCATTACTTTGACTTGGATGTTCAGTGATATGTGCCATTTAATTGTCTGTTGTCTTTTCTCCCTCCAACTATTGTTAGTATTGATGTTGTAAAACGTCAATCAACCTCTCACGGATTTTTCCCGTGACTTTCAACGGCCTCAGGTGATGTGTCGGTTATAGCGTTATCCCTAATTTTGTTGAAGACTTTGTTCTATTGTCACGGGGTGTGGAGTTCCTCTCACAAGAAAACTGAATGTCAGAATAAATAAAATGTGTACAAATAATATACCATTATTGTAGATAATTTTTCTTACTATGTCTGCACAAAAAGGTAGATGAACATCCAAAAATGTTAGAAACCAAACTTGTTGAAGTGCAGTGGGGTCCAAGTGCAGTAGCCACATACAACAACAGTCATGTTCCATGAATTAGCTTAGATGCTACTCAGAATGGCTTGGTTGCTGTATTTCCTAGATCAGTATGGTCTTCTCTACAGCCACCAGAAGAATTACTGTCGTGTGTCCACTCTTCTCAGTCATCTCACAATCATTTTCTCTAACAGTTTTGAGTGTGTTTTTTTTTTTTTTTTTTTTTTGCACGGTCTTATTGAACCCATCATCTGTGACAGCAGCTTTTGTCTCCATCTATTTCTGCTGTAAATGCTTTGGGGTGACAATCTGAAGTCATTTTCAATAGGCATTACTTCATTTCCTCAGTGACAGAAGAACATGTCTTACCAAAGTGCATGGTTAGCCCACTTTAATCTGCAGGAGGTAGATTGAAGTGGGCTAACCACGCACTGTTATTGCTAACAGACTCTATAGAATCATTAATGCTGCAAACAAATGATGCAATGCTCTTTTTAAAATTCCCAAATAATATCAGTACTCTACACTTTTAAAACCAGTATTAGTGGAATAGGAAAGTTTTCAACCATATAACAGTCTGTATGATAAAACATACTAAAGCACATGAAATAAGTCACCTATGATAGAGGCTCGTCAGGCCACTGCCTCCGAAACGAGCTATTCCTCTTTAAATGACGGGTGATAAATACGAGGGAATTTCTTAAGACATAGACATACTGTAGGTATAGTGAGTGAATACCATGAAACAGATGGGGAGGTCATTTGACCACCTGTCTGTGCATCGTATTATTCACTGTGAAGGTGTTACCGTCATAGCAGCACTTGAACCAGTTGTATGTGTAATATCCCATGTCCACTCTAAGAACAACCTCAACAGTGTGTAATCGCACATTTTGAATTCTGTCTGACCAGAGGCTGAGGATAGTAAATGTATGATTGAGTGGCTGAGGTTTCCACAGAGGGAGTGAGTCATTTATAGAAACGCAGCATTTATATTTATTAGCGCTTTTTAATCCTGACAGGATCAAACGAGGAGATCGACATTGGAGAAGCAGGTGATTTCTTTTCTCGGCTGTCCCAAAATAGGTTTTGTGGTTTTCATGTCTTAACATTTTGATTGGTGTGCAGTATGACAGTATTTAACTTTTGTCTTCTACTCAGTGGACATGTCTGAGTTTATGCTGCTCAAACTCACACTGACAGTTCTTGGGTTTTAAAGTTGTCCTACCCAGTGTTTTCATTTTGGTTTCTGTTCCAGAGGGTTGCCTTATGTAAGAATAAATCATTTGGAGAAAATCTTGACAGAGAAAGACATCAGAGAGATTTTTTTGTTGTATTTTCAAAAGGGGGAGAAATGATCTGTCAGCTTCTATCAGGAGAATCATAGAAGCTGTAAGGAGGATGATGGAGCCTCAGGAGAGTAAGCTGTCATTTAATTAAGCAGACACCGAGCATGGGAGCTGTGAGTCTGTGTGTGTTGTTGGGGTTTTTCTGTGTGTGTGTGTGTGTGTGT
>JAPQRQ010000022.1:35088776-35110897 GCA_037367365.1 Apogon talboti
TATATTCTTTCTTTGATCTACTTTTTACTTGAGTTGTTTGGCCACAGTTTTTTAACACAAACACGGCATCTTGTGGTAGCGAGGTTAAAACATAGGATTCCAGTATGTAGCTGAATTGCTTATCTTAACCTATTGAATGAACCATACAGTCAATAATACCTCACTGGAAACAAACTAAGCTTTGATTTGTAAAAGAAAAAAAAGTAGTGTAGTGTTAGGAGCCCATACAATTAACTAATGTATATTATGGGCCATTATCAGTTGTAGTGTGACCATGATATTAAACTGTTTTTATACGTGGCAGAGTTTCCTCATGTTCCTCCTGTTTCTCTGCTTAGAGTTAACTCCAACTCCCATAAACAACAGAACTGCTCTGCTCCCCCCGCACTGTCAAATATTTGTGATTTGTAACTCACAATCACTGTCCTCATTCACATTTTATGATGGTACAAATTATATCCAGTCACAAAACTGAAAAGCCAACAGAGCTAAAGTATAGACATTTGTTGCCAGGGTATTTTTCAGCTCATCTTGTTCGTTTTTTAAGATTCTTTATTGTCATTCAAGATATGACATGTTGAACGAAATTCCAGTCCACAGGATCGATAGCGAAGCAAGGCTGATATTTAAAAAGAACCATACTTATTTTACTAGACAAAAACACACCATTTTTTTTATATAGAAAACAATAAAAGCAGAGTGCATATAGTATAACAATAAAATGGCCTTAGAGGGTGAGGAGAAAGTGACTAGAAAATGTATATGTAAAAATATATTATTGCACATTGTAACTGTGATAAAACTGGATGGATATTGCACTGTGTATTTTTGTATTGCACATAAATGAAACTGCACCCGGTGAGTTATTGTTCAGTTATGGTTTGAGTTGTATAGTTAGTATAGTTGTGCTTGTTACAATGACGATAAAGATATTCTAGTCTGATCTGGTCTAGTCTAGTCTTTTCTATTCTATTCTAGTTTTTTTTCTATTCTGTTCCATCTGTCTGAAATGTTCTATTTGGAGTCATATTTTCATTTTTATTTTTTTTTTTAGCTCTATTTACCAAACCGGCAGAGGGCTGAGGCAGGGTGTCCATACATTGAGACCTCAGCCAGTTAATATGAGGTCACCAAGGCTGCATGCATTGCTTTGCGGGTCAACATGAAGCAAAGGAGGTCAAAGTGAAAGTACTGTGACGTGAATGGTGATGACAACCAGGAGTGAACAGGTTTAGCAATAAAGAGAAAAACAGAGTAATCAAAAAGACTAGAGGGATGGTCAGTATCACAGCTGGGTTCTTAGTCGTCCACCGTACAGTTTGACTAAACATCCTGAGTGCCCAAGGTGAGATAGAAATGGATAGACAGAGAGAGAGAGAGTGCACAATGAGGAGGAGAGGTAAGGAAAGTGTGAAGAGTGGGGGTGTACTCATTGATCAGCCAGTCTTGTGTGCTGACATGGCAGCCTCAGGACTCCTTTTTGTTGGCAGACATACCATTGAGCTACTGTAGGTGCTTTGGCCCATGCCTTTATTGTCCATATTCGATGCAGGCGTATGCCTCAGCATTAAGGTAAGGGCATGTCCTGCTTCTGGCTGGAGCCTTAGAGACAGAAGGATGCCAGTCATTGACAGGACAGCAGAGAGGATGGGATGCTAAACAAGTTATCCATTTGTTCAACCAGCTGATTTCAACATGTCTTCATAAATCCCCAGGTAAGGTGTCACAGTTGAAAACCTCCCATAGTGTTCCTGAGCCAGCGCTGACACAGGGCTGGAGTGAAGGAAGGCTGACCTTTGCTGCATAAAAAGGGCCTCGTGTGTTTTCTGTGTCATTTGTACGTCTGCCGAAGCCCCTTGGGCCTTGCTGCTTCGTATGACATTTAGCGCTGAGATGAAACCCTGCTGGCAGCTACATGCCATACCGGGAAAAGGACCCGAAGAACAACAGATGAGGGAAACAATAGAGAGCCACTATGTAGTTTGTGTGTTAACTCTTCTGCTTGTGGAAAATAGAGGAAGATGTGCTTTAATGTGTGGGAGATGGTCTCTTTGAAGAATCCACCATACCAGGCTAGAGGGACTCGTTCTACATCATTAGCTCCATCATTCACATTATTAATATGGTGGAAATATGGGACAAACCCTGCAAGCCATACAGTTACAAACAGAATTTATGCCCCATCATCTGGGATTTTTTCTCATACTTTCAGATGCAGTTCCATAAAGCCTCGCTGTTGTGCATGGCTCATTGGGGTCTGTGGGTAAACGATGCTGAAAGCACATGTTTGGAACTCAATTTATAGATTCATTTCTACCATGATTCTATTCCCCTTCTTGTGTGTCCTCTGGGGCTAGCCTGGCTTTGAATAAACATCAGCAACAGCAACCAGTTTTTGTCTCTATGGCAACAGCAGCTGAACAGTGAGCGGGTGCAGAGTAGGTAGGAAAGTGTGGCAATGGCGGTGGATGTTTGTAAATGGGATGTGGGGTTCTTAAAGGTGATTGGATCCAAGGTGACGGAGGGGTGGGATCCACTCCAGTCCCAACAGGGCACCCCTTTCTCTGTGTGTAAATGTAAGGTTGGTGGTTGTGAGTCATTGGGGTAATTCAGTATATGGGGTCAGCAGGGTTGGGCTGTGAAATCTACCGCCTCAGTCTGTCACTTGGTTTAAGCTTACCGTGACCCTGTCTCCCTTAACACCTCAATTACCCGGTTAGCTGGCTACAATTAAAGCAGCTTTTTTCCTCCATCCCATTTCTGTGGCAGCCTGAGGAAGTGTTGGATTGATCCGGCCAATATGATCAATCCGCTCAAGCATGCAGAGTATTTGTTTTTCCTTATTTCCTTGTGCTCTTGTCTAAATATTTTTTCGTTCCACCCTTGAGCCGGATTTGTCAGCAGGGATTTTGCTGGGCATGTTTTCACTCCCCATGCTGATCTCTGAGTGTTTCCAACACTCAATATTGTTATTTATTTTATTCATTTTTATGTAATTTGAGGAGTGTGCTCAGTTGTACCCATCTGCTTCCTCTGGTTGTTTCCAAGGCACAATCTGTTGCCAGAGTAGAATGACCTCTGACCGGATTCATGCGTCAGTAGGCTGCGGTCTGTTCAGGCCTTTGTCAGGCAATCAGCCGATGAATCTGCTGGTAAAAGACATGTTGGTGTAACGTCGATGCTGTTAGTATGTTATGTGGTCAGTGTGTTCTGTTGTTGGTTGACGGGTAGACTCCTGGCTAGCCAAGCCTGAAGGTTGTCTGAAACTACCAGTCCCAAGGTCATTCCAGGAGTGGGCTTTGACTTGGGAAGCGCTTTAAGCCCCTCCTCCATCTGGTAAGCCCACTGACTTTCCATCTTTTCTGCATCTGTTCTGATGTATGTGGTTTAACAGTATGGGGGCTGGGTGTGGAACAGTGTAGAGCTTATTTGTCTTCCAGTTGTAAGCACTGACCTAGAAGAGGCAGAGGCTCCATCTGCTGCTATGTGCAACATGAGCCCCTGTCCTGGACACAGCCAGGTAATTCAATACCACTTCCTGTCCTCACCTTGTGCAAACAGGCAAGGCCACTGAGGTACCATTTCAGGGAAAGTGGGGGAGGGGGACATTCTGGTGTCAGTGTTCCTCAGTAATTATGTGCAGGGACAAACGGCCTGCTTCAAGGGGAAAACAAATGAGGTGGGCTTTCGAGTGTCCTGTTAAACATGGTCTGTCCAGTTTTGTGTGTATGTGTTTGTGTGTGTCTGTGGATTTGAACATGTTGAGAAAACTGCCTTGCACCAGCTGACTCTGGTGTCTTCATTACATACAGTGCATCACACAGTATGCAGTCAAGAATATGAGGCCCAGCTCTGGTGCTGTTGGGTCAGGACTGCTGCCTGCTTCAGCACAGTACTCCTCAATTACACAAGGAGGTGGTCTTCCCATGATCTGATTTTGTGCTAAATAAATGTGAGGATTTTTCAAGCAACTGGACAGAACTATTCTTGTAAACATGCAGTTTAAATCATGTTTTTAGTAAGTAGTCTCTTGACTTCACACCTGAGCATGGTGCAGTGTGCATGTTAACATCATGACTAGAAAAGGAAGTCATTCTCTCATAGTGCATAGTCCGTCGCCTCAAAGCTTATGCCATAGTGCTGAAAAACCAACCAACCAATGAAAAGCAACTGTTCGTAGGGCTTATTTGGAGAATGCAGCACAAGAAAGCGTCTTGGCCACTGGTAATGGAGGCGGGAGATAAGTGGACCCTGGGAAAAGCACCTGTGGTTAAAGCAGTGATTGTCCATTTAATTGATGATGTGTGGTGGCGTAATGCTATCTGGAGAGAGAAGAATCAGCAACAACCATTTAAAAAAAACCTCAAAACAATATTTCATGTGGATATTGATGAATAATGATTTTACTGAATATGGAAAATCTTTACTGCATTTTCACCTCATTTCGGAGCTTGCTGCTTTTATTCTTGCTGCTGCTTGTTTCCAAGTTTTGAATATAGAATATGTAGAGATGCATTCAGTGTACCTCACACACCCAAAATGTTAAGATACTGATTAACTTTATTAAACCCCAGTGGTGAATTCAATGTCCATCTACTCCAGAAATGAATAAAGTCACAATATTGTTTAAAGATCTATCAGTCAGGTTCTTACTAATAAAATTTACCATTAGCCTTCCAGAAGGTGACGAATTTGAGGTCCAATCATGATCTAATAATAATAATTCAATTATACTGATCAGTTTGACCTGGATAGACCTGATCTCTATGAATAAACTCTCTTGCATGTTCAGTGTTGAATAGTTTTATGAAGTGCCATACATGCTTGGTTTCTTGCTTTCAGAAAATATGTGTTTGCGCATTTATGATATGGTTTGCTCCTACTAAGTGCATATAATGTCTCTCATGTTCCTTTTTGGGCAGAGTGGTGTACAGTGACCAGACAGGAAGATGGATGAGCTGCAGGATGTACAGCTGACTGAGATCAAGCCCCTGCTGACTAATAAGGTGAGCCATGTCGAGGAAAGACCAGAGACTGTGTGTTAAAGCAACAGGCTGCAGCTGCACATGCACTGTATACACAAGGAGCCACAGACAAAGACATGTGACGCACAACTGAGCAAAATGTGCGCCCCACATCACTGTCCCAGGCAGATACATACATAGGCTCATATACTAGGCATTCCTACTCTGCAGTTCCCTTCATCAAAGTGAATTATTCATAACTGCTTGGCTGTTGAGAGGGAAAAGAAAAAGAGGAGAGCAAGAGAGCAAGTCAACAGAGGAATAAATGCAATGAGAGAAGTAAGGCAGAGAAAGGGAGAAGGGTGCATATGGTGAAAGAAAGTCAGAGTTTGGGAAGACTGGAGCAGAAATGAAGACAGATCAAAGAAGAAGCTGTGAGAAATTCAGCTCTTTATTTCTGAGTGATGGCAAAAACAGAAGGAGATAGAGGAAAAAACCAATGGCAGATCAAAGCTCTTCCCAACATCTTCATGCCTCCTCCTCCTCCTCCTCCTCATCTTCCCCCTCTATCCTCAACAGCTGATTAGAGAATCGGGCTGTCTGGGGGAATATGGGAGTGTTTTGTCCTCTCTAGAGGCAGCTTTCAGACAATAACCAGGGTGTAGTGATCCCCGAAGGATTAAGTAGTGATGTATCAGGTGTGAGGGCATTTCATCACCTCAGTGGTAGCTCTGAGGAATGAGCAGACTGAAGAATCAACTTATCTCTCATTTCTTTAGAGATCTATGTCTGAGCAGAGTTTTGTAGAACTGGCTCAGGAAGATGTGTTTTGTGAGGTAACAACATGGGGGGGAAATATCGTCTGAATGAAGGAGAATGGTGCTGACGTCTTACTCCACCTAGTGGCCAGCTCATTAGAAAGTCAAATCAGGAGTGTTGAATGGAAAAGGACATGATTACATGACAGCGTCCAATGTAGAAATAAGAGAGACATCAGACCCAAGACAAATGACACCGCAGTAATAGGGACAGACATGTCTTCAAGACATTAGGTTAATATTACAGTATCCAATGAGGAGTACTGACTACTGTTTGCAGCAGGCATGTAACCATGACAACAGCACTTTCAGTCATATTAAGTAAGGTTATACATGTATGCAGTTATAGCTGGCTTTGGGACGTAGATAATAGTTGGAAAAAAGACATAAGAATAATTAACACAGGCTATGGCAAAAGTTTCAACAATACGCAGACCGTATGATGCAAATTCTATTATTCACCATGTTCCTGCGTCTTTTGCCAGTCTGCTATTATTTTTACCTGGCAGAATCACACTAGCTGTAAAAATAGACATTGCCACACATTATGTGTTGAGACAGTTGTTTCAGTTCTGTCCAGGTACGGTGCAGTGCTGAGGCGGTTCCCTCCAATGAGCATTTGTTTTAAATAACACTCCAGATGCACCTCGTTTTAGTGTCACACCACCAGGGTTTTCTCCTCAGAAATGTTGCAAATATTGGCAGGTGAAGCGAGGACATTTAGAGCCTACCTGTGATACCATGATGTGTTTGCACCAGTTTTTCTGTAGAATAAGCTTTGTGTAGACTTCGGTAAACATGAATTCTGCAGCACAGCTATCGTGGAGGAGGAAGAAAGTGGAGCTTTATAGTCTCCATCTGCCTCCGGACCCTACTGGTCTGGTCTACAAGTGATTCCCACTAGAACCTTCTCTGTTGTCTGCTGCCCACTATTGCTTCTCTGCCCAAGTTTTCTGTAGCTTCCTGCTGTTTCGATAAGGACTGAACTCCAACTGACACTCGTTGAAAATGCCACACCAATCGTTAAATTCTGTGTTAGCAAATGACCACTTTCTTTAATGCATGAGATTTAGTAATTCTATTCATCTATTAGAAGTTCAACAATTTCAAATGTTAAATACAATACCTCCAATGAGAATTGCAGTACTAATGTAGTTTGTTTTATCAGAGGGGTACACAGGCACATTAAATACATGGAATACATTGTCTGTATGAGCTTCTCACTGAATTTTAACTTCATTTTTCTGTTGCAGAACGCACGGAATTTTCAGGACTTTGACTGCCAGGTAGGTTTTGGCCTGTGATCCCACTTTACATCATATTTACATTATTCCACCTGGGTGCCAATAGAAGGAGGGTTGTGCATTGTGACGTGGCCCCCGTTCCTCCTTCCTACCTTTACGCTGACCTGTTTGCTTGCTCTGCGTCTGAACATTGTTCCACACAGCAGCGTGTACATTTACTGTACTCTGTTTGCTGGTGCAACTTTTTTCCTTAAATTTTTATTCATTGTTTAATTCATTTGAGTTGATGCACAACATTTTTAAGGACTTTGATTTGCTCTGATTGAACAAAATAGAAAAATAATGTTAAAGCTCCATGCCCTATTATAACAACCTCCATGTTGGCAATAGCTGTAGCTGGAGGTATGGTGCCAATATGGTGCCTCATGAACGTTCTTGTGAACATTCCTATTCTTTTGGTGGCCTAAGGTCAGGATAGCTGATCAATAATGTTCTGAAAAATCATTTTTGTGGCTGTTACTTGGTGGTGTGAATCAGAAACAGAGGGGTGGATTGTGACCATACTTCATATTTGGTTATATGCTGTATTGATTGCACCAGTCTTTGGTGTCCACCCTCAAACTGTAGTCGTTGTCCAGGTTTTGCAATTTTTAGTTTCTTCAAAGCCACATCCATTCAGAATGTATCTATGAAGTGGTATACACCAAAGAAATAAGGTTTTTTATGCATGGATATAACATATGTGTGACTACAGGTACAGCATGTTCATAAACCATGATGATGAATGTGGACATAAGCTGCCTATGTTGTAGCCACACCTGGACTGACTTGGAAATATTTATTTTGGATATAGCCAATGAAGTTCCAGTTTGGTGTGTTAGTTGTTTTGCCAAGAACAAAGTTTTAACAGGTGAATGTGTGATACCTGCCAATGGTCACTATAAACATGAAAAATATATATCAAACCTTCAGTAAGATATAATTAAGCCTTCAGTAAAACAGTATAGTGATATGTGTGTGCTGAGGGTCTGAAGACTGTTCCACTGTTGGTAACAGAGCACCTCAGATAAAGGTAGAAGGACTAGTACTGCCTGGACCTGTCATTTAGCAAGACGTGACTCTCCTGTGTTACTAAATATCACTTTTTTGTACCAAGGTATGCATTTCATGTCATAAAAAATGAGAGATGGTGTTTGGAGTGTGTGGAAGGATGGTTGTTTTGTCTGTGTGTGTGAGATGGATATTTGTGTTCAGATGTCACACATAAGGGCTTTTTCAGGTTCTATCTCCCACAGTACATGACTCTGTGGTAGAAATTATATTTGTCTTTGACAAGAAATATTTTGGCTACATTCATATTTTTAAGTGATACTCTATGAATATTTAAGATTCAAGAAGAAAGAGGTATTGTCCTTGGTTGGGCATTTTCTCAGATGTTTATGTGGTAAATCACTGACTCAACGTAATGTTATGCACTTTGATTTCTGAGGAGGAGTTTACAAGAGCAGTGACCTTCGAGAGTAAATCACTGCTGTGTTTCATGAGGAATTGTGGGTGTAAACGAAGGGTTAAACCTTTCATCCTTATCTCACTTTCTGCAGTCACGCCTGCTTCAGCATCCCACCAGAGCTAAATATAGCTGCTGCAGGCAGGAGAGGAGTTAGCGTGTTAGCTGGAGTAGGCCTGATGCTCGGTCCACAGCATCTACTCCTGTCTGTATTGTCATGAATACAGTCATTGTCATTCGTTTTGATACTCATTAAGCTGCTTAAATTCCCAGTAGAATTTTTGTGTGTTCATCCTTCTGTTTTTGAACCAAGCTCCAGCATTTGAACTTCGCAGGAGTCGGCTTCAGTCTTATTACTTCATTACTTCCATGGCAGCCATTTTGACTTCCCACCAAATGAAGACAGACTGACAAAGGCAGTACAACATTACACACCTATGTATTCAATGTGTCTGTGTAACAATGGAACACATTCACAGCTAAGGCGAGGCAGTGAATGTCAATGCAGTTCAGGGAGCTGTGATATCTAGGCCACATGGGTTAGGTAATACACCAACACAGTAGTGGCTGCAGATATACAAAATGAAATTAGGATTTCCATATATGTTTTGATTTAAAGATTCAGCTTCTCATTAGAATTTTTTTTTAGAAGCGATAGATTGTCTATTGAGTTTTTATCCTTTGCATCTTTTGCTACATGCCAAATAAACATGTACTAAACTTCAGCTATGAGTTGGTTTGATTCTAAGCTCCTACATGTACGTTTATGGTTCAAATCAACCCAAGGTTTGTAATATATGTCCTGTTAACGGGCTGCCACTAGTACAGTGTGCAGTAGTGCAAGAACAATAGGAGCCCTAGATCTAGGTGTAAGGCATAAGCAGCAGACTTCCTATAAATGCATTCTGTACATGGGGGAGGGGTCTTCACCACTGCACCATCAGTCTGAGCTGCTGATGTGACATTCCAGCAGCTGGAGGACAAATCCAGCTGCTCCGTCCTCCTGACTTTCCTGCTCCTAAAGCTCCTACCACTGGTGGTTCACATGTACTGCAGCAGCAGTGCTACCACACCATGCACCGGCAGGATGAGGGCAGTGGTGGAGGTGGGGTCCGAGAGGAGGGCCTACAGGCTGTGGTGCTGCAGTCTTGTGTTCTTTGATTTCTTGCTTGCACCACAGAGAGCCAAAGAGGGTAGGAACACATGAGTCATTCTCCTCCACCCATGGGACCCACTGTTTTAAAGTGCATACTTAAGAAGACCGAAAGAGTTCATGCACATGGAAACACAAAAAGGCTGAGTGTTAATTCTAAAAATAGACTAGTGGGAGATGATGGAGGACACTGGAGACCAGGGTTGGATTAGGTAGGTCAGAATAATTCTGTGATCATGGCTGAGATTATTTCTGCTAGGGTTGTTTTTTGTCATTTGGTTTTATTAATGTAATAAATATATTAATGTATTGTATGAATATGAGGATTGACATACTTTTGGACTCTTTATCCATGTGTGATGCAGTAAAATAACTAGTAAAATCTTTTTTTTCCCCAGACAAAATGACTGCAGGTCATGTCTTGCTGAGTAAATCATCACTTTCTCACTTAGCTCAGCAGAGGGCGCCATAAGCCTGTTTGTTGAAGGGTTGTGTGTTTGTAGGAGTCAAGTCTTTTTATAATTTTCCTTCATCTCAAATAGCTTTTAAGATATTCAAGAATTAGAAACTGCATTAAAAACTATATATGTGGTACATGTTGAATATTTAGTTTATTTACTCCTTACTTTGGGTATTCATGTTGGTTTTACAGTGAATTGTTTAATCTAAAATGTTTTCTTGACTTTGTGCATTTTGATATTCATCAAACCTGAATTTGTACCTGTGTATATTTGATAATATTTGGAAGGGATGCATAGTACAGTGTTAGAATGTCCATCTGTGTCACTGCTCTGACTGCAAAGCCCGCTGAGGCTTCTGATGACTCAGTGTGCGACACAAAGAGGCACCTGCTCTGTGGAGTAAAATGGTGTACATGACTTGGCACCACACATCCTCTCTAAGACTTGATGTGAACAAACATGTACATCATGATTACATTTATACCTGAGCTGACACCATGGGAACCCAAACTATATATTAGTCATAGTTTGACCACATGCTGACTGGAACTACTCACTAATGATACTAATGTGAATGTGGAAACGTGGCATCATGTTGTATAAAAACTGAAACTGCTTATTTCCTATGCCTTTTGCTATTTTTGACTTCTCTGTGAAGTTTCTTTAAATGCACAGTTACATGTGTGTGAGTGGCACCCTCTGTAGGTTGAACAGAGGAAACAGGCCAATTCACAACCATGAACACTGGTACCTCAACAACCAATGAAACATGGCTTATCCCTTGTAATCCCACCCACTCAAGGGTTCTCATGCGTGTTATTGGCTGCTCATCACAGCCTGTCTGAAGCCAAGGCGTGACACTGCTGGCAGTTGTGCAGATGACAGAGGAGATCAATAAACTATGTGGATCAAATGACTCACAGAGATGCTTAGAGGAAATAGAAGCTCTTATGTGTTGTATTTTCTTGTAAACCTTGAATATACAGTCACTACTGAAATGAAGGCGTTGCAAACATGAGTGAGTTCTGCAGTAGGGAGCCAATATTTGCTGCATTTACGCTACAATTAATGTCCATGCACATTGGGAGGTTTCTCCTTGAATGTGGTCAGTGACTTTCTTGTCCATAAGTAAAGGTGACACAAAAGTGAATCTGGAGGAGTGTTATTGACAAACCTCAGTGACGAGCAGCCATTTTGCTGATGCAGAACACAGGGTGAGCTGTCAAAGTCAGCCTCCCTCTCCTCGCCTCACCATTAGTATCACGGCGTGACGTCAGCTCCGCGTCCGCTTTCCTGGACATCCTTGCACCCCTTTACTCCTCCTCCCATGCACCCAATCCCTCTTTCCTCACCCCCTCCTCTCCTTCCTCCGCTAGCCCCACCCTCTCCCTCTACCCACCTGACCCTCTGCAATCCAATTAGACGCACGGATGCCTGGATGTACGGACGCGCTGTGACTACCAAGCACAAACTGCAGTCTCACTCTCCTCCCCCTCTGTCTCTTTCCTGCTCTCTTTCCCACCTCTTGTCTCTGTCTCTCTCTTGTTCTCTCTGCATTTAATCCACCCCCCTTCTTCTGCTTTCATTCAGATTATTTACCCGTCTCGTCCTCATTCTCTCAGCTGTGTCTTTCTCCTCCCTCTTTTCCTTGTCACCACTGCTCGTCTCTGCTCTAGCTGCCTCACCCTACATCCCTCCCTTCCTACTAACGCTCCTTCCCTCCTCCTCCTTCTTTTGGAGATCTTCAAAGCCCAGCACACTCTTGCACATAGCATAACACACTCCTCTCCTCCGTGGGAAAACCATGTCTGCTATTCTGGACCTGGACCAGATTGCATGCTCTGGGAATGGAGTGGTGAGTGACAAATGCGTCTTGCCTGCCTTGACACACCTGGCTGGTTCTTTGCCGCGCAGCGGGGGGGGTGTTGGGTTCATATTAGGGGGCGAGTAGTTTTGCTGTTTCCCTATAAGACAGTGTGCCAGCAGCTGGCTACAAGAATGGGAAAGCTGGTGGGGTCTTGGCTGTCACCACCTTCAGCAAACAGCTTTGACTGCAGGTTATTTTTCTGTGCAGCTGTTAGTTTAGATGCACATTTGTTCAGTTTGTGTGTGCCTGCAGGTCACACAGTGCCCATGTGTGCTTTCAGCGCAGCCTAAACATGCTCAGGGTGCAGTGGTGCATTTGAGCAGGATGATATGAAAGATGCATAGAGTGGTGCTCATGTGGCTCTCAGCCTTCAAATGCCACAACCACAGGATGTTGTCATTATGTGGTTGTCCATCAGCAGGGTTTTGGCATTTATTTTAATGGTACAACATTGTGTTTGTTTTGCACTGAGTGTGTGTCAGTTTTTTTTAAGTGCAGGGTTGCTTGTTGTGCACAGTGAATGATGCATAGTATCAGTAATGTGTTGTTTCAGAGAGGTCATTCACCCCTACACTGTAGCAACAACACTCTAAAACCAACGTAGAGGCTCCCTCCCTCATGCAGAGACCTTGAGTTTGTACATGCAGGTGGGGAGGGGGTGGACAGAGTATGGTGGCATGTACCTATGATGATGCCACGGGACCGCTGACACAGGAGATGAGTACGTGTGATTTTTGCATCAGCGTGTGTACGTGCAGGTGTGTCACTGGAGTAAATCACAGGCTCCTCTGCCCCGTAATGTTGCTCTGAAGTGATGGATGCCGTTCCTGGCAGGGCGGCAAAAACAGGGAGGGGGGTTTGATAAGAGAGAGATTGCGAGAAGAGGAGCAGCATGACATACTGCTGTCCTTTTTTCACCTGCTTCATTTGGGGACCAAAACTGAGAATGCACCTCCCCGTTGGCCCTGGGAAGCCAAAGCCTGCTCAGTTTTCCTGTCTCACTCACAACCCCACAAACACGCAGACAGTTATCCAATGACGAGTCACCATCTCTGTTTTAATGATTACAAAAAGCCTGCAGCCATTGCAGTACTCCTCTTTTACCTCTCAAGCTGTCCGGCCCCGCCCGTCCCATGTCTGTTTTCATGCCACTGCATGAACATATATTCCCCGACACATATGTGTATGTGCATGACAGGAAATGACGAGAGACAGACTGTTACAGATCAATACAGCTCATGAATCATTCCATGATCAGATAAAAAGGCTTCCGCTTCACTTCCTTTCCACACCCCCTTTTTCTATGATCTCCACCCTTGTTTGTGTCTGGTCATGGCGTCTAAATAGAACTGGACGCTGTGATGTTATATACTGTACAAAGGTGTCCGCTAAAGAACTGCCAATACCATTTTCACATCGAGGTCCATCTGCTTTATATTCAGGACATACGTGCTGTGTAGCAACAGCTGGAATCTTCCATGACCTGATGTGATTTATTTTTTTGTTATTTTCAATCAAATTCAGCTGCCTTGCAAACTAACACTATTGAAGTACTAGGATTGTTCAGTATGTTAAAACCAGCAAAACTCTAAATCATTTGTACTAAAGTTGAAATTATGTGATTACTTCCTGGAGATTGGTACAATATATTTTAGTTTGATAGTGTTACTGCTGTTATTTGGGATCTTAAAATACATTTTTTCACCACTTAAATCCATGTTTTTAACTCGAAAGAAAAAATAATTCAATTAAAGATTCGGTGCAGTACGGTTATTGTTGTACTGTATTGTTGTGTTTGGTGATATGTGAACATTTTGGTCATGTCACCCACTTTTACTAGTAAGTAAACCTTCAACTAAGACTACATGTCCTGTCTTTGAAGACACACCCTTCTTTGTCATACAGGACTCCCATGTCTTCTGTCTCCTCTCATGTCTTTGTCACTCTTTCATTTCTGCTTGCTTTCATGCTCTAATTCCTTCCAACCACTTCCAGATTCTCTCTATCTATTGTTGGGGCTGTTTCATCTTCCTTCTGTGTTTCCAGTCTGTGGTCCCATCACGCTTTCGATTCCCCACTGATCTCACTGATAGGGAGGACATGTGCACTTGAGCCTTTGCTGGTGCATGTACGCTACTCTTCACATCTATGGTATTTGTACATATTTGTATAAGTGTGTTCTCCTTGTTTCCAAACACTGAGTGTCCTTGACTCTGTCCTTGTTTAAGAATGAAAATTCTGCAGCACCACTGCCGTGGACAGTTTCTTCTGTGCCTATAACCGGTTGTTCTGCCTCCCCACCAGGTTGGGGCTGCTGGGTATTTTCATTATCTGTGAAAAGGCCGGAGGAGAGGGTGCATACTCATATTAGCTCGAAGTTGCTCCTCACAGCAGCAAGCAAGAGAATGGTTTTACATTGTTTCCCTTTGCACATATTTTTTTTAACGTATTTTGTGACAGACTAATCTCTGTACCCACTCAAGTCCAAACTCTGTACTGTTGCAGTCAGGATGAAGAGTTTTCCTCCCCTGTTGCTGTGTCCCTTACAGATTGCATATGCAAATTACTGCAGCCTTGTCCTTGAGAATTAGCCTTCAAGCATCTCTAAAGAGACTGTGACACATATCCATCAGACAAATGCCTTCATGGGGCAGTCAGACGGTGTGAATGTCTGCATGTACAGCCTCTGTGTGTGTGTGTCAGCTGGAACCTGTGTCTCACTTCCAGCCTGGCTCACTCTCATTATTATTGATGGCCACTGGGCCTTGAGACAGCACCAGGCCCCTTCAGCCGCTCCCACTCCCACCCTACACACATGCACACAGATACTGGATGTCATACAGCACCACGTCATGCTGACCTTGAGATGTGTGTGTTTGTGTGTCTGAGTAAAATGATGCCTTGATTCTGAGGGGAAGTCTGGGAAATTGGCTTTTTCACTTCCTGTACGTAGTTCACTTGCCCCAATTCTGTCACTTCCAGTCCTCTGAATCCCTAAACATGAATGAGGTCTTTTGATTTGTCATCTCTAAAGTTAATTTTCTTTAACCACATTACAAAGTTTCCCAGTCAAATTAATTGTCAGCCAAAATCAATGATCTTTAATCTGTTTAACGTGTTTTTTGTTGATGGAGTTCTTCTAATGTGGGCCTTTCTTGTGCTCACTAGAGAAAGATATTGAAAAAAATTATGGCGAATGAGGCTGGTGTGAGTTCTTTGAATTTTAATGGGTCTTTTTTGCAGAGGCATTTAACAAATGACTCGGGTGATTTTGCACAGTCATAGTGAAAGCACTGTGAATTTCCAAAAGAAAAGTTTTCCAGAGAGGCCATTCATTGCTTTGTTTGTCCAAAGGCACAGGGGACGTGTGCTGGAGACTAGAGGTGCATGCTTTGCATGCTGAACTCAAGATATAAACAGCAGATATTGTGTTTGTCATTTGGTGTTTACTTTCTTTCTCATGTTTCTAGCTTTTATTAAATAATTTTAATATCAGTATACCGCTTTAACAGTGCATTTAAATAAAATAACTAATGATAAAGGAGTTCCTCCTGTGGAAATGATGGATAAACATTTAAGTCCTGAGTAGTAGAAGTGAGAAGAAACACAAACAGTGTCATTCATATCAATAAACAAACTGGACAATCAGCATCTGAATGACATTATAATAAAACTGTGTCACAATGACTTTCCTAATATTTGTAAATGAGATTCTCTGTTATTACAGCAGTATTCAGTTATTGAAGGAGGATGGCTCTGACATGAAGCTGCGCCACTATTCTATGTGTACTTAATCATCTGAAGACTCTTGAACTTGTCTTTTTTCATAGGATTTTTCAAATGACATATAATTAATGTCTGAATTTTATCTTGAAGTTAACAGTGTTGTCTCTCTTGTTGATACACAGCTCAAATTAAAGTTGAAGTGTGTGAAAGAAGCCCATCTTCACTGTAATTACAATGACAGACTTTTCCTGTATTTCAGTGTATCTTTGTTTTCTAAATAACTGCAGATATACGTACACATATGTGTTCAGGCAAATGGGAATTCCTTATTTAGAGAACGCCTCCAAATGTGATACGATGACAGCTCATGATATAAATTGCTGCATCTTTATTTGCCTCTGTCTGTAAACATAACAAAAAACATTATGTCTTCTGCATCTTTACAAGTAGAAATGCAAATATTTTCACAGTTACATTATAATGTCCACATTGTGAATTACGACATTTCCACACCTTGAGTCAATAAATAGTGTTGATCCATCAACCTTGAACTGTTTCCTCCCTTGTGGCTGCAGGAGCATGACATTGAGACGCCCCATGGCGTTCTCCATGTGACCATGAGAGGTGTGCCCAAGGGCAACAGACCCGTCATCCTCACCTACCATGACATCGGCCTCAACCGTGAGTCCACCAGGAAGGCTTCAGTTTACCTTCAGTACCTATAGTCACTCATGGACCGCGTTCTCATTTCTCATCAGTGGTGTTATTCCCTTCTAGACAAGTCGTGCTTCAACACCTTGTTCAACTATGAGGACATGCAGGAGATCACGCAGCACTTTGCTGTGGTTCATGTGGATGCACCCGGGCAGCAGGAGGGAGCCCCTCCCTTCCCCACTGGGTAGGTGTCACACCCTGACAAACAGCCACACATTTCAGAGCTCATGACAGCTCTGCAGTCAGTCCATTAAGTTAAAATGTAAAGTGAACTGGTGGTCCATTTGCTAATAGGGACCTTTTCGCTGAGCAGCCTATTCATCACAATCCTGGAGTAAAGGCTCAGTTTATGATTTCTACACTAAAAATTGGCCCCAACTGGTTGTTGTGCATACATGGTCTGATTTTGTCATCCGTCACCAGATACCGCTACCCCACCATGGACGAGCTCGCAGAAATGCTGCCCTCCGTGATGACTCAGCTCAAGTGAGTGGCCCCCCACTGAGGGCTAATCAATGCTAATGGACATTAATTGACTATTGATCTCCAGTGCCTCAATAACAGGTGGTTTCTCTGCAGGGTCAACAGTGTGATCGGCATTGGCGTGGGAGCTGGAGCATACGTCCTCACTCGGTTTGCAGTGAGTCTTGGTTATTTTCTTCTCTGTCTCGTCTTGTAATAATTCTGGGTTTTTAAGCCACACATCTTACACTGACCATTAAAGCTGCTGATTTGGCCGACACAGGGCATCAGGGCTGCCCTTCCACATGATGAAGGGCCTCATGATATGGTCCTTTTCAGTTGCTTTCCTCTGGTTTCCACACTCAATGCAGTGGAGCTAAAATAAGCACAATCTGTGGACAACGGAGCAGAAAGAGCTGAAAGTGACAGAGGAGCGAGGGAGCGCTGAAAGATGAATAATGAAAAGAGAAGATGGTGGTCAGGGTGTAGAGAGGGAGGTGTGGACAAGAGGAGTGACAGTGGTGTGTTCTCTGTGGGAAACGTGCTCTGATTCAGAACAAATAAGGAAACATCCATTCTGAAAGCACTTACTTTAACCTGATAGGAACAAGACGAGTTTTCCACTGATGGATCTATAACAGCTGTTGCTGCATTGCATTTGCATCGTGTTGAAAGCACCATCCGCATTATTCCCTGAGCAGTGGGGGAGATGAAGCTTAGATTTCCCCCGATATCCTGCGTCTGTCCTCAAGCGTTTCCCTTAATGTAGAAGGCTGCCATTCTACATGGATGGTTTCATGTCTTCATATAAAGGTACTGGTTTTCATCATGTCTGTGAACTTTGCAATATTTTATTTTACATGTGCACTATTTAGAGAACATGCAATAGCCCAGGGCAAACACTGCTAACTTCATGTTGTAGATACTTTATTTTAGACCGAAACCTTACTTTCCAGAAAAACAACAGTTAGATATGCCTCTGCACAACAACGGTTCATGTCAGACTCTGAGGTGTGTTTCTCTAGATGTTAGAAGTCTGCTGTTGTTGGGATTGACTGACTTCATTTTCTTCCTAGCTGAACAACCCTTCACTGGTGGAGGGGCTGGTTCTGATCAACGTAGACCCGTGTGCTGAGGGCTGGATCGACTGGGCCGCCTCGAAGGTCAGTGTTACCACAGCAGGTCAGGGCAAGAAAGACCTCAGTACAGTCTGATAGATGGATCGGTCTGTCTGTCTCTGTCTGGTCTAGTCTCTGGTCTGGTCTCTGTCTGGTCTGGTCTGGTCTGGCCTCGGTCTACCTGTTGCTGTCTGGTCTCTGTCTGTCTCTGTCTGTGTCTCTTTCTGTCTGTCGGTCTCTATCTGGTCTGGTCTCTGTCTGTCTCTGTCCTTGTCTCTGTCTGGTCTGGTCTCTGCAACAACCATGATCTCAGTCATTTCAAGGCCGTTTCAGTTCTCTGTCCTGCCTTTTGTCAGGGTTAATCAAGATTTCGTTCATTCTTTCTTTTTTACTTGAGCTATATTTATTACATTCAGATGTCATTACATTCCTAATGTGACATTTTAGTAATTTTGAAGATAAAACAATAAAGTTGATTCCTCATCATGCCATATGAGCCAGTGCATAACTGAATGAGACATTTGTCCACAGATGTCCTCGGTTCCAAACCCAGTCAAATCACATGCTGAAGAACCACATACTTTTGTCTTTATTGTGATGATTTTCCATCCAAAGCCCTGCTCTTCTGTGTCTTACCTGGATCTGTGTGTTCTCCTCATGCCCAGCTGTCTGGATGGACCAGTAACTTGGTGGATATCGTCATGGCTCACCATTTTAGCACTGTGAGTTCCTGCTTCATTACTCACTGTGCTTTTTCTCTGTCTTGACCTTTTTTCACAGAGTGAAACAGTAACTGATGCCAGGCTTTCCTTGATTTCCCTGGGTACCTTTATCTCATCTCAGTCTTATAACAGACATTTATTAATTGTTCTATTTGGGTCCTTGTGGATACATAGGCTACTAGATATAGGCTCAGATGTACAATACATCCACTCATTACATTGACTGTTTTAATAAAAATACACTGTCTATGTACTGGAAGCTCCTATGATTGCCTTTTATTGTTTGCTGTCTGATATGTTTTTTCTGCTTTGTTTATTAGGATGAACTGACAGAGAACCAGGAGCTGATCCAGACCTACCGCCTTCACATCGCCCAGGACATCAACCAGGACAACCTGGCCCTGTTCTGTGGCTCCTACCAATAGTAGGATACAGAAGTTGACATTTGGTTCTTACTCTCCTACTTTGAAAATGCAGTTAAACCTTAAATCTAATGCTTATGATACGCACATTTTTATGTGGATACAAAATACATCTGAGTTTTGAGGCAGTACAAAAGCACAGTGGAATCACAGTGTTGAGTCTCTCCACAGCCCTCTTACCTTCTTCTTTCATTCTCAACATTTTTTTTTACACAACAGAAGGGAGTGATGATTGGAAAAAAAACCCAAAACAAAACCAAAGTGGCTATTGCCACAGTACTGTGGGACTAACTCTCATTTGTCTGTTATCACAGAGCCAATCAGCAACCTCGTTATATCATGTGACGTGACTGTTTTTGAAAAGTGCTCATGTCCTCTGTTTAGAGTCGACATGGAGCAACCACAGAGTGGCACGCTGATAAAAAAAACCTGTCAAGACAATCATGTTTTCTTGCAGGAAGAAATTGAACAGCAGTCGGTCTCCAGTGAGAAGAGAGGGAGGCTGTTTATAGGAATATAATATCCCTTATCACATGACTTCATTTATTTCAATTAATTAAAATATGTAGCATTTAACACATTTAATCTGTGAAGCAGATCATTTATAAAACATTGTAGACCAGTGGAATTAAAATGTAAAAAATGTAGTTCTCTACTCGGCTCTCCGTTCCAGCTCCTCTAACAGATCTCAATTTGTGTCTCAGCCGTCGGGACCTGGACATTGAGAGGCCCGTCGTGGGTCTGAACGAGGACACCGTCAACACGCTGACGTAAGTATTAAAACACAAAAGGCCCTTTACGTCTGAGTCCACGGTTCCATCTGAGGGTGTTTCCATGTCATCTGTTCCCTTCCAGGTGCCCCGCCCTGCTGGTCGTCGGGGACACGTCCCCTGCTGTGGAGGCTGTGGTGAGTTGCACAGCATCATGTGAAGTTCCTCAAAGAACCCAAAGTGCAGTGACTAAATCCTCTGTAATGTTTCAGGTGGAGTGTAATTCCAGGTTAAATCCGACCAAGACTACACTGCTGAAGGTGAACCTAGACCTGTCCATGTTGAACGTTGCTGTACTGGTATATGTGTTGTGTTTGACATGTGGGACTGATGATGTGTGTGTTCCCCCAGATGGCTGACTGTGGAGGTTTGCCCCAGGTCGTACAGGTGGGTGTCCTACTGCCCCCACGTTATATATCATTCATTCTGAGATTCACCTGAACTCTGCATCTGTTCACAGCCGGGAAAACTTGCTGAGGCCTTCAAGTACTTTGTCCAGGGCATGGGCTATAGTAAGTAAACACACACACACACACACACGTCTGTCCTTGTGGTTACTGAGACTCAAACATGACGAACCTGGTGGGACAGACCACCTGATGGTGAATGTTGTTTACACACTAACACCTTTTTAGGCTGATGTCTGTGGTCAGCGTCTATGTGTGTTCTGCGCTGAATTTCCTGTTGACGTGAGTGCAATGATAACTGTTCCTTAAATGAGGACTGGTGGCGGCGCCGTCTCCTGTGAGCTGTTGCTAAACCCCCCTGCTGGTGGGGGTTGGACAGCGGCCAGCAGTGCATGAAAAGACGGTTTTGTCAGCCTGGTCACGGAGACGCAGCCTGTGTATGAGGCTCGGTAGGTGATAACGCCATTTCCTTTCTGCTTTTTGCAGTGTGTGGCACCCACAACCCACAGTAGGTGAGGTGTCAGTGCTTTGAGCATGACAGACATGACAGACCCTGAACAGCAGTGTGTTCTGTTCAGTTCACAGTGGGTGGAGGAAACACACCCTCTGTTTTTGTGCCTGTTGTGCTGTTCTTTTCTATCCAAATCTGTTTAATAATGCTGTCTCTTCCTGAAGAGACTCCAAATGCATAGTTAAACAGGCTGCCAGGTTGGTCCAGTCATTCATCTGCACAGACTCAAACAAGCACCACCCTGGTAGTGCACTGAAGAACCTGGCTCTCATGGAACACATGATGTCTGTGGACTTGTGGAATGCTCCTGGTCTTCTGCTCTCTCTGTTCCCAAACCTTTCACTATGGGAGGCACCTTTGGGTGGAGCCCGTATGTCAGTGCTTCAGAGACCCCCCCCCCCGTTGAGCAAATGCCATCGCAGGATTAGAACAGATTAAAAAGAGTGTTTCCACACACACACAGTGTGGAAACTAACTCTTAGCACCACAGCATGTTTCTGAAAGCTGCTTTTGTCTCATTAACACATGGCCACAGTGTGACATTCAAGACACAAACGGCTCCAGTGAAGGCAAAAGGCTCCGGCTCCACACACACTATTATTACATGTTGGTCCTAGAAAACATGTGTTTCCTTCTCAAACAACAGCAGCCTCAGTCAATCAGACATGCGCCGAAGTGGAGAAAAGCTCCTCCTTCACCTTGTCCCTTCTCTCCTTCTCTCTCCTCCTTTATTTACTGCTTACAGTTCCCTACGTTCTTCTCAGTCACCTGAGCAACGAATCAGGTACCGGGTTCTCCAGCAGCTAGTCCGCTTTGAACCCGCCAGCCTCCTGACTCCATCCAGTAGATGAACGTGTGCAGAACGTCTCCAGAGGACTCTGCTGACACACATCCATCTACTGGAGGAGTGGACCGTCCCTTAGCCTGGCTTCTGTCCTCACTGTCCTGTTTTCTGCATGACCTGCTGCTGCTTTTGCTTCCTGTCAGTTGAAGTTGAATTTTATTTTTTATTTTTTTGGCTCATGCTGTTTTGTGCTGTTGTATTGCTTCTTTTTTTTCCCCACAATGGACAAATGTGCAGTGCTTTTCTGTTTCTTTTCCATTGGATTGGTCTTGGTATGACACAGTAGTTTGCATGGTAAGCACTATTTTTGCAGTGGTTGTCTGGAGGTTTGTAAGTGTTCCCATGCTGCACCCAGTCTGTGCCTTGAATATTAATGGGTCTATATCTCCCTCCCTCCCTCCCTCCCTCCCT
>JAPQRQ010000022.1:35149146-35160629 GCA_037367365.1 Apogon talboti
ACACACACACACACACACACACACACACACACACACACACACACAGACAGACAGCGTAGTTTGTTCACAACTTCACATTTGCATGTGTCACACTTTTTTAATTACATTATATTAAAGCCTGTTGTGCACAAATTGACACAAACCCGGAGAATGTGATAAGATTAATCAAGTAGTGTTGACTCCATGTCGAATAACCTGCCCAAGAGGCTCGTATGAACACTCGGCCTGAGGTGTCAACCTACTTTTAATCAAGTAAAATGGAGCGATCAGGCGAATCAAAGGCAGAGCTGACATCAACAAGGATTAAACTAGAGCAGCAAGGAGTAGATTCACTCATTAGTGAGTTTATGGCTAGATGTTTTGGTGCAGAGAAGGCCTTTAAAGTTGGATTGATGAGAAAAAAACCCCACTGTTATTCTCTAAAGAACATACTTAAGGAGACTAAGCCATAGATAAAAGAAATGACTATAAATTGTTGAGTAGAAAGGGATATGAAGTAGGCGTAAATGATGAAAGGAGATCAAGTAGACTTTGTGCAATAAATGTCTTAATACAACACATTTAGATTTACTCATAGACTAAAGAACAACGGTGCAGCTACCAGCGTGTAGGAATCTCATCTGTGATACTCAAAAAACAACTGGGGCTGAGTAATATGGACCAAACATCACATCTCTATATATTTAAGCTGAAGTGGAATATGTTATGTGGTTCAGTGTTTACTGCATAGTGGCATAAATGTTCATCTAAGCCCATGACGCACGTGAGAGGTATCATGGGTACCTTTATTAAAACATACTGATATCAAAGTTAAATTCGTTTTCTGTATGAAGCTGCAACACACAAGTAAAATAAATAAATAAATAAAAAAATAAAAATAAAACAGGCCTGCAGGCTCTTAATACACTCTATGGTCAACAGCAATAATAGACTGATTAAAAAGAATACAATTACTGGCTTCCTTTCCTGCTTAACAAAAGCAATAAAATCTAAATAAACATACAAATATAATATAAAATGATTAATAAAATATCAATAAAAACTGTAGTGTCTCATGTTTTGTTTGAAAATATATTGATAAAAAAAATCTGCTTTGGTTTTTCAGCAGCATTTTCATGGGTTTTAGTTCCTTGAAGGCACTGCCGTCTACAGGAATACATTATTTTTTATACACAACAAAAAGGAATGTGATGCAAACTTTTCATTTGAAAAATACAGAATACACACCTCACCCTGCTCTACAGTGTCTGCTAAAAATGCCTGAAGTAACTGAGATATTGGCACTGCTGCTTAGTTCATTCTGGCCTTTTCAGTTAAGCAGATAATAATAATAATAATAATAATAATAATAATAATAATAATAATAATAATAATAATAATCTTTATATGATCATACACTAATGAAAGTATAACCAGACCTGTAACTAACAATTACTTTCATTATATATTAATCTGTTGGTTGTCAAATTGTCATAAAACAAAGAAAAGGCGTCTCCACACACCCTCAAATATCTGGTTTGGTCTACAACGCAAACTCAGTTTTCTTTGATAACTGAGGAAAGAACCAAGAAAATATTTACAAGTAAGAACTGTAATCATAGCTAACTTTGCCTTTAAAAAAAAAAAAAAATTACCCAATTACCAAAATGGTAATATTAAAAAAACCTAACTGATTGAATAACCACCGTAGTTCTAAACATGATCATTTTACATTCCATTTCTGCAATTACATTGTCCTAAATCGTACACACCTTTATGAAGATATCCAAATTAATACTACATTTACACAGTAAAATTTAAAAACAATGCTTTTTTTTTTGCATTTTTTTGCATAATATTTCTGAGAGGAATTAATTTTTCTAGTCTTAACGGTGAAACCAGTTACACAACTCGGTATAAGAATATTAAATTTATCTTAATTACTGGTGCTTTGTTGCACCTTGGTTTAATTTTGGCCTGTTTTTCCTCCATTTTAATTATTCTAGTTTTGCATCTAACCACTCAGATATTTTTCCTCAGCAAATTTGTTGTATTTAAGAATATTTGTTATTTTTTAAGGAGGGTGAATAATGTGGGTGGATAATTACAGCAGCAGTTATAAAACAGAATTATCTGTTAATATCATCACTTTTAAAGACTAAAATTCCAGAACACCTTGACAGAAACATCAGCCATACCGGAATAATAATAGTTTTTTGATTTTTTTGTTTTTGAAATCCCAGAGAAACCACAAATCTATCTGGGAGGTCTTTCATGGCCTGTCACACAAGACTTTGTGAAGAGTCCTGTGTGACTGAGATACAGCACAATCCAGTTGACTACACAGCTTCTCAGCTCTGGTGAGTTTATAAGACATGCTGCCAACAGATAGAGATTGATGATAGCATCTGATGCAATTTACTCCGTGTCCAGGGTTGCTGGTTCACACTCTGTGGTTAATGGTGAAAGTACAGGTTGCAAAGAAAATCTCCCAAAAATCTGTAGGGCTGGAATTGAACTCCAGGCTTAAACAGAAAAGCCTCTGGATTAGATTTACAGTTTATCTGTAAATGTGGATAGTAAAATTCACAAGAACTGGGTTGTGTGTAAATGACAAATGTAAAGGTTAGAGGTGCATCTAATAATTGGGCTCGCTGGTTTAATATCACTGTCAAGATGTTAAAAAGAATGGAAATTCTCAAAGCAGAGTCATTTGTAATGTGCTGTTTTTAGGACAAAAGGCAGACGGGAACACGAGCAAATATCTGTATTTCAATACAATCAATGTGTCTGGTTTTCCCATTAATAAGAAGGCGTATCCTCAGACTGGACTTTGTTAAGGAAATGAATCATTAAAATGTGAAAAATTGCCATGTTAACTAGATTAGGCAGGGCAACTTATCAAGTAATCTCTTGATAGGGCATCTGAACAGTGTGATGGATAGTCTGCAGTCTTTTTTTCAGTGAAATGTATTCTTAATTGCTCACTGCAATTAAGCCTTGCTGCACATAAGACATATTAGAAGGTGTTCTGTTTCCCTCAAGATATTTTCATTTGCATTTGTTTTAAGGCACTGTGTGTACCATCAAATACAATACAGAGCTTTGCATGTAATACTAATACAACCATACTGTATATAAATGACCTTTCCTTGTATGCATTACTGCTTTTGAAATCACAGTACGACCGAGTGCAACATCCAACATCACTGCAATGTTTTAAGGTAAAATATGTCATAGCACACAGAGCAGTAAAAGAAAAAAAATCATCAGAGAGATGCCCAGCCATAAAGATCATATTCTGCTGCACACATAAGAGAACACGCTGGTTTGTTGGAAAACCAGCAAAAATTGGAGTGAAAATTAACTGCAAAAATTATGACTCATAACACAATGTACCTGTCGAAATAATCTCACTAGGGATGTTTTTTAGCAGGTACACTTTACCACAGATATAACAGTGTCCAACTAAGTGACAAAAATGAAGTTCAATGAAAATTAAATGACACTGAAACTGACAATTAATTGTTATAGCTGACTGTAATTAAACATGTACAGTTGCAATGCTTGAACCTTTTTTTTTTTTTAACATTGTTGGGAAATGAGTCCACACTTAAGTATCAGTATATTGTAATTAAAGCATCCATTGCATCTTCTCCTCTCCTGTACTTTCAGACTGGAAAATCTTCCCTGCGATGCCAAGATTTCGACAAACTGTGTTTTGAGGCACGTAGTGGGGTTAGATATGTGATTGACAGCTGAAATTACAGATCATTGATCAGATTGACATGACTTTATTGAGCTTGTCCACATCTCGACGTGGAAGCTCATAAAAGTGGCTTCATTTTTTTAATAAAAGCACAAAAAAATGTCAGCTTCATTTATATTTATATTTAGTCTTTTGAATTGGACCAAGAAGAGAGAGCCGCAGAAAGATGTGATTTCAGCTCCTGTAGCTTTAACAGTAGTGATTTATTTAAAGTAAATACTGGAATACATGCATAAAAACTACACATGTGTATGCTGTTTAGGCTTTATGACTTGAATAGGAGGCTCACAGAGGCTAGCAGTGGGCCAATGGGAGTGTCCCACCAGAGACTTTCCATCATATTATATGACCAATAACTTAGGAAGAGCAGTTAGGAAATAGAACTTAAATATGTGGAAATAATGAGAAGATGCACATATTTAGCATAGTAATAGGAGATAAGAATAAAAGTGATGTAAGATGTTGTCATTAGTCTATTAAATCTAAAACGGTGGAAAATATGTAGAAATAGTGATGAAATGTGACTGTGTTAGATTCATCGAGCCAAGTGGAGGCAATTAATATAATTAAGAAAAATAATTGTGGTTAGCGCAAATAACTGCGGTAATAATTGTGACAGGACTATATCCACACCTAAATGAAAGAACACCCTGATTGCCAAAATAAAATGAGTGTTCCAGATTCAAGACAACTGTAGATTTGTCATGAATGATGGATTAAAGTTACTATAGGCAGCAGGAAAAAGCATAAAATGGCTCAGATAATGTTAAAATGCACCAAGCAGTTCAGATACTTTACCAGGAAAACAATAACAATGACTCTATTAACCCTGATTAACAATCCTCCACTATTATGATTTTTCTGGATGGTTCTTCTGCTGTAACATAAGTATTGGGGAATAAGTAACAAGAAAGAATAGTCCTGAAACTATATGTAAATACATGTATAATATATGTATATATGTGTGTTAGACAACAGACTTTGTGATTTCTCAAGTACAACCATTGATATTGACCTAAAACATCATCCATCGGTCAAACTTCAGTGTGCTCGACATGTGCGCTGCAGACTTTTCCACATAACTCGGGATATTGTTTGTGCCCTTTGCCGAAGATTGCATCTGATGGAAATGCCAAAGGTCAGAGCTGTGTGGTCAGGACATGTATCTTGAGAAGAAACAACTGGAAAATCAAGTAAGTTCTCCCACAATCGACTGTCTGTGTGATAACATGTATGTGTGTTGAAACTTTGCGGGGAAATTATGTTTCAGAGAAGGCAGAGCAACAGAAAGGTACAAAAATGCAAACAGAAAATGCCCCTGGTGAGGGAAGAAAAGAGCAAAATGGTGTCGGTAGCTGTGAGTGGAACAGTCTGGTTCTTAAATGCCACGTATTTTAGGTGCATTAATTTAATGTCAGTCCTAGTTTCTGAAAATGAGAATGAATTACACTGACCTCCTCCTAAGTGAATTAACATGGGTGACTGTGGATGTAATTGCTAATTAGCATGACTCACTGATTCTACAGTCTCACAGGTGGATCATTTACACTCTCAGAGGGTTTTAAATGTGAAGAATCCTTATGAACAAAGGCATTAGATTAATACCAACTTTCCCTAAATGTGAAAGCCACTGTTACTCTTGTTAGATATAACTCCTTTTCAGCGGAATAAGAAGTGACTCTTGATGTAACACATTGCGTAGATGTGTAGTAGGTCTGGACCGTTTACAGAGTAACATTCACTTTGTATCATAAAAGGTTAAGAGAAACATTTTTCTTCTGACAGTTTAACCTGCAACCCTATTTTTCTTAATATTTGGTCACACACACAATCTCCCCAGCCATCAAATACCCCAGAGACAATATCATAATGGTCGACACAAACAGCCGGGTTACCCTTTGACCTCATAATCTCATAAAAAAGCCAAAAGCCAAAAAGCTTTGAGCTCCTTGCTCTCTTTCTGTGGGCTGATGTGGGTGAGCACCTTTGTTTACTTAAATCAAAATCCAATACAGTGCCTTGGCAGTTTCTCTCCTGTTTTTGCTTCCCCAGCACTCAGCTGTGGCACATCTCAAACAGATGCCCTTGACTTTTCATTAGGTTATTAACCTTTTGGGAGGTGAGCTATGATTCAGAGGTGGGCACAGAGTCCCCGGGGGCCGCATTGCAACACTAGATGAATCAAGGCGAGGGAACAGCAGGGATGTAACACAAGACATGTTGGGTGGATGAGAGGAGAACAGGTGAGGCAGGTGTTTCTGACAAATGGAAAACAACAGATGTTTAAAAAAGTCTTGTTTTGTTGCGTCTCGGTGTCACTGCTTGAATGCATAAAGGCTGCAAACTATGGCTCACAGAGGAACGGAAAACAACAAATGTGCTATTTTGTCTGGATAGATATTAGTACCGTACATCAGCGGTTGGATATCGGTCTTGTCTGGGAGCTGCAGTCTGGATTGTGGTGCAGCAAAGAGCTTGTACTGTTTATCAGGAGATTTAGCTGTGCTTTGTCAAGTCCACATTACAACTTATAGCAGCTTTCTGTTATAAATAATAAATATAAATAACATTCTGACATGAAAGGCCAGTACAACAGGTTGAGTTGTTATTTTGTCAGAAGAAGACAGTTTTCAGTGTGTGGTTGAAAGATATGAAAGAGTGAAGGAAGAGTTTTACATTTTTTATTAGTTTACAGGTTCCATTTATTACCATTAAAAATTCTGTACTTATAAGCAAGCATTATTTTGAAGAACACATGTTGAAATAGTCATTAAATTTTATCATGGATTCTGTTTACTTCTTTCATCAGTTACGGTTAACTTTTAACATTTACTATATATCTCAATCTGGACATGACTGAGCGTCACACTTTTGGAGAGTGGTGTGAAAGCGCAGATCATTCTTTGTCTAAAACAAATCACTGTACTGAATATAAATCACTCCCACTGCCATTGACAGCTTTCTCTATTGTCTCTTATTGGTCCATTTGGATTGTTCATGTAGACTGAAAATTTAAAATGTTCTGGTTAAAAATGTTCATGAAAAAACAAAACAAGCATTTACAGTATGGTTCATTAATACTTCTAAACATATTTAGGTGGTTTCTATACTCACTATTTGTCTCTCCCACAATGTTAGTCCTCTACAATTAGATGCACATTTCCAATGATGTCATGTAGCAAGTTTTCTTAAAGCTAATAGATACTTTCCTTACTGAGGAGTCGGCAACATTGAACTCAATACCACTGAACCCTTCCACACAGACACAGTGTGTTTTTTTCCATTTAAACAACTAAGTTATCATAAATCCTCTTATACTGGATATTTACATGGCTGCTTTATGATTATATAATTGCATATATAAAAGCTGTAATTGCAATTGTGATTAGCTGTGTACCGCTATCTAGAACCGTTAGAGATGATCGCTAAGTTAACACTAGTACTAATTTACATGTCAAAATTCTATACTTTATAAAACATTTACATAACAAACTAAAATGACAGTCTATATAATGCAACCTTTATCCTTAAATAAAATATTTTATTCAAGAAAATAAGTCCAGAAAATCCAACTTAGCAGATGAGGTATGTGTCAAATAACATCAACACCTTTTACTGACTCTAAAATCTTATTGTCAGAGCAACAATTTCCAAAAAGGACCATCACTTCACTCACTGGAGGTCTACAGAAACTGAGACCAGAAGGATTCCTGGAAAAAAATGTATTAAGAGAACCCCTGTGACGTTTATGGGAGCCAGGCTTTTCTGAAGTGGACATCAGTGGTATTACTCTGTAAGATACTTCCGCACTGGCTTCAAACTCAAGCTGAATGTTGATGCCTTTTCTGAAAAGCACAGCTTTTATATAAATGCGTTTAACCTCAACTGACACCACACCTGTTGAATCCCTGCAGGCTTAAATGACAGAGGAAAGAAATAAGGAGCACATATACGCCTCAAAGAGCCCTGGCTTGATGGAGGGAAAAACTGCATGCTGCATTTTGTGTGCATACATTCAATAGTATGACTCAATTATACCCTGAGGAGGCATGTTTGTCAATCCCCGAGGAAAAAATCGAGTTATTCAAAACGCAACCCAAGCATCGTAACAAAAGCTGCTTTACACATCAAGCATTTGAAGACAAACAATGGTGAAAGCCAAAAGTGATCCATAAATCCACAACAAAATACTATTCATAGTCATTTAACCTTCATGCCCATTTTCATGCATATATAAAAAAGGAGAACTTGACTCTTTTCTTTTGCCTCTACACCTGTAGTACGTGCACACCAGCTCCCATGAAGCTTCGGGGAGCAACAAAGGAGAGTTCCACATTAAATAAAAAATGAGCAAAGCGAGGGAAGTTTCATTATTCATCTCACACTGACATGCCCAACTCCCCAGCTTCCCGAAGGGCACACTATGAAATTTCAATTGGCATCATTCTATGTGTTGAGTTTTAATGTCAATATCGCAGACAGTCTTCAACAGCCTCGCAGCCTCCCTTCTGACTCCAACAAGAAACTTCAAAGGAGCACTTCTCTGAATCCCTCAGTCTTGCATTAAAAATGTTAACCTTGGAGACATGCTAACTACCCGGCCGTGTACGTTGCCGAATTCCAATGAAGATTGTGATCATTTAAGATGAAGAAGAAAAGAAGAGTCAACCGTGCCCTGAGCCTGCTAGTCTGTCCATCTCTCCATCTTGACCATCAGCCCCTGCTTCTCCTTGAATCTCTAATTCGAATCGTGTTGAATTCATTCTTGGAGAGACTGCTGAGTCAAGGGCATCGTGTAAAAATGACAAGAAAAAAAAAACCCACACACACACACACACACACACACACACTGACATTTAGTGTAAGAACTCAGCTGAGGTGTACGCCAAAATCGTTGCGGCGCATCACAGTTTACACACCATTGCCCAAACGGAGCTCTGGAATAATAAAGACACCCCATTCCGATGTCGTCTACAGGCAAAGAACAACAACACAGAAAACCTGAGCTGGATCTTTTGGGGCTTGTGTGACTGCTGCTCACTTAGCCTCAGGTGTGGAGCTCTAATTGTTGGCAGCAAGGACTCCACCTGAGTGCCAATGTGCCTGCCATGTTGCCAGAGCCGTGGAGGTATCGTATCAGAGGTGCGCTGGCAGAATATTTGTGCAGGTGCTGTAGTTATACATCGGTATATTAGACAGTGAATAACATAGTATCCTCTAGCAACACACTGACAGGAACACCACACAGCATGGAAAAGCTTTTCAATTCCTGCATGTTCAGGATGTGAAGGACATTAGGAAATTACATTTTTACCAATTAGTAGTGTTGTATTACTAATTTACAGCCTTTCCTACATATGTGACCTTTTTTCTTTAATATTGTACAGTAGACCTTATAATGTAAGAGGGACCTTTTTGATGTTTTGTGAATACAGTAGGTCCTACAGGCGAGTAGAGCCTTTAGACTTGTAAAGGTACACTCCAGGTGATACTTTAACTGGAGTGATGCTGTGGGTCATTGTCATACTAAAATACAGTTCTTCAACCAAACTTTTACAAGGCGGAGGCTGTCTACTCCTTCAAAATGTTATTGTACAGTGAAATCCATTGTTGCATTGATGATAGGCCAGTGGATGCATCCAGTTGTATTTGGTTCTTGTCACAAGGCAAACACAATTAAACCAAAGTTAAAAAAAAAAAATGCATTATATAATTCCAGTATTATTAAACATAAGATTAGTCTGATGCCTGAAAATTTGAATAGCTGTAGTTTCCTCAGTGGTTATTATTAATCAATTAAAATATGCTTAAACTGATTAATTCAGAAAAAAACTGGTGGTGATGATAATAGTAAAAGAAGTAATTTTTTTTCAGGTACTTTCCTGCATCTCCATCGTCTTGCATCAACATTAACATGTAAATAATAATCTGTGGATGCCATTCTGACTGTATCATCTACATTAGAAGCCCAGAGGAAAAAAAAAACAAAAAACGTTTCCCCTTTTGCCCTCACTTAATATATGAAAGGGTTGAAACAATCTCTCTAAAGTTCATCTCACACAGCTTGGAATCTCTGGAAAAGCATTTATACATAATGTGAGCTGTCCATCTGATAGACCTGTAGTAAGAAACAGATAGCCATCATCATCCTGGCACATTTGGAACACCCACACAGTCTCTCAATCGTCTCATTTAGAGAGAGCATGAATGGGAAGGAAAATGTCATTAGTGAGATAGGTAATCTGTTTCTGGAGAGGAATCAAAGATCGTAATTGGATTTTCTTCGAAGCTGCTCAACACTTTTCAGAGACTCGGCTCACTATCATATTAACGATTGTAAGTCGACTGGGCATGAGAGCGAGTCTGGTGAAAAATAGCCTCCTCCACAGGTATCCGCCTATAACTTAAGTCAGATTGAAGCAAGTGGGCTTTTATAGAAAACCTCATTAGACTTTTTATAATTCAAATGGATTCTTGGTTGGCACTTTAAATCATGTGAAAGAGGAAACCGAGTGTGGAGAGCAGAAGGAGGAGGAGCAGAAACATTATTTTATAACAAAGTGCAGAATTTACAACAAATGGAATTTTGAAGTATACAGTAAAAGACTACACAGACCCACAAAAGAAAATCAGACAGACAGACAGGGCAGACATAAAAAATGTGGTAGATTCAATCAATACCTTTAGAGTGTATGAAGCAGACACTTTAAACCCATCTCCAGACTGCAACAGTTCACAGCTGGGGCGCTTGTCAGTGCATCAAGTATAAGTACCTAAAATTATTTCACAGTCTGGCTCCATGCTGAAAACAAAAACAATATGTTAATCACAAAAAGATGATGTTTTACCCCTAATAGCTGATCTTAATTGAAACTGAAGGCAATGTGTAAATATCATAAAGCATAATACTAGTAACAGCCACTGAATCCAGGCCATAAAAAACACAGCAGAAGTAAACCAGAGTTATTCCATCTATTAATTATGTTTCATTCATTCATTTTCTGAACTTCTCTGGACGTGTTGCCAGTTCATCGCAGGGCTGACAATGACAGACAAACCACCATTCACTCGAACTTTCACACCTATTCATGTTTTCAGATTGACAGATTAACCAGGTGCTTAAGTTGAAAGCGGTAAATCGAGATCTTTGTCTTTTGGATCAGCTCCTTCTTCTCCACAACAGACCGGTACTGCACCAATCCGCCTGTCGATGTCTCCTTCCTTCCTTCTCTCACTCGTGAACAAGTACCTGAGATACTTAAACTCCTTCACTTGAGGCAACAACTCTTCTCCAACCTGGAGAGGGCACGCCAACCAGGGCTCCTTCCCAACAAGGGAGATAACATTCCATGTCCCAGCAACCAGTTTTGGTAGATGAAGATTGGATCATCAGGGCCTCCATACCCAGCTGACACCCAATGAGCATACCACCGAACCTGTATGGTTCCTCCTGCTGGTGGTGGGCCTGCAGGAGGATGGGCTAAGACCAGGTGCTCACCTAAGAGCCCCTCCCCCAGGCCTGGCTCCAGGGTGGGGCCCCGGTGACCCTGATCCAGGCGAGGGAAACCCCGTCCTCTGGTCTAACATTCATACAGGTTTTTGAACCTGTGCCAACATATTAGAACCATGTTTCTATCTTTGCCCAGACTCAGCAGTCAGTATCCCATTCATATTGAACCTTGACATCATATGTAAAGGTTAATGTCGATACGTTTGAGTTAAACGCAGACGTCAC